>PVLD010000461.1:0-190313 GCA_004027595.1 Dinomys branickii | reverse complement strand
CAGAAATTCAACACAAAAGCAGAGTATTAAAAACAGAGAAAAGAAATCATGTACAAAGGAAACCCCATCAAAATCACAGCCAGAATTCCCAACACAAACCTTCAAATAAAAGAGAGCTTAGAGTGAAGTTTTTAAAGAAATACTTCTTTAAAAGAAACAACCTCTACCCTAGATTGATGTACCATGCAGAAGAACTCTGTTTCAAAAGTGACAGAGAAATAAGACACTTCCATGACGAAGAGCACCTGAGGAAATTCATGATCACCAAAGCAGCTTTTCAGAATGCTCTGAAGGATATATTAGAAAGAGAAAATGAAGACCATAATCACATGAACACCAATAGGAAGAAACCACTAGGTAGGGTAAGCAATTAAATAAAGGGGAAAGACAAGAAACAAACAAGAAGAAAGCAATGTGAGAAAGATAGCAATCCATATCTGTTATATCCATAAATATAAATGGTCTCAATTCACCAGTCAAAAGAAACAGACTGGTAGAATGGATCAAGAAAGAAGATCCAACAAGATTCTATGTTCAAGAAACATGTTTAACTCAAAAAGAAATTCATAATTTGAAAGTCAAAGAATGAAAAACAATGCTTCAAGCCACAGGAAACCAGAAAAAAGCAGGGATAGCTATTTTATTTGCAGACAATGCAAACTTAAAGCCAAACTGATCAAAAGAGACAAAGGTCACTATATATTTGGGAATACTCCAAAAAGAAGAGATAACAATCATAAATATATATGCACCAAAGATCACTGCACCCAACTACCACAAAAATATTGACAGATATGAAAAATTAAATAAGCAATAACACAATTATAATGGGGAAACTTAATACCCTGCTTTCACAGTTAGATAGACCAATCAGACAGAAAACAACAAAGAAATATCAGAATTAAATCGAACTTGTGAATAGAATTAGTAAAGGTCTATATAGTATTCCACCCCACAACATTGGAATACACATTCTACTCAGCTGCACATGGGAAATTCTCCAAAATAGACCACACATTAGCTCACCAGAACATGCTTAAGTAGATGCAGAAGAATTAAAATTATTCCATGAATATTACTGACCATAGTGCAGTGAAACTGTAAATCAACAGCAAAAGAAACCACAAAAACTACATTAACACATGGAAATTGAACAACACTCTCCTAAACAACCTATGAGTCACAGAGGAAATTAAAGAAAAAATTAAACATATCTACAATTAAATGAAAATTCCAACACAACATATTGGAACTTATGGGACATTAAGAAAGCAATCATAGGAGGGAAATTTTTAATAGCAAATTAGGAAAACAGAATGAGCTCAAATAAACAACCTAATGTTTCACTTCAAGCTTCTAGAAAAGGAAGAACAAATCAAACCAAAAACTTGAGTGAGGGGAAATTATAAAGATAAGAGCAGAAATTAATACAATTGAGACAATACAAAGAGTTGATGAATTGAAGAGTTGGTTCTTTGAAAGAATAAATAAAATTAATAAACACTGAGCTAACCTAATCAAAAAGAATAAAGAAAAGACCCAAATTCAAGCAATTAGAAATGAAAAGGGTGATATCAAAATGGATCCTGTGGAAATCCAGATCATAAATACCTACTTGAGGAGCATGTGCTCTAATAAAATAGAGAACACAGAAGAAACAGATTTCTAGACACATATGAATTACCAAAACTGAATTAAAAGATGTAATGTTCTAAATAACCCAGTACCAGTCAAAGAAATTAAAAATGTAATTAAAAACCTACCAACAAAGAAAAGCTCAAGTCCTGATGGATTCACTGCTGAATTCTACAAAAAGATTTAGAGAAGACCTAATGTCACTAATGCTCAAACTCTTTAATGAAATTGAAAAGAAGCAATACTTTCAAAATCATTCCTGGAAGCAAGTATTACACCAATAACAAAATGAGAAAAAGATCCAACCAAAAAAAGAAAATTGTAGGACAATCTCCCTAATGGATATAGATGCAAAAATCTTCCATAAGATATTAGCAAACAGAAAGCAGCAAATCATGAAGATGATACACCATGATCAAGTAGGATTTACCCTGGGGATGCATGATAGTTCAATATACACAAATCAGTAAAGATAATATACCATATTAACAGAGTCAAAGACAAAAACCACATCATCATTTTAATAGATGCAGAAAAAGCATTTGACAAAAGCCAAAACCAAATCATGATAAAAAGCCTACAGAAAATTGATATGGATGATCATTATCTCAATCTGATAAAAGCCATCTATGACAAACCAACAGTTAACATCATAATAAGTGGTCAAGAACTGAAAGTTTTCACTTTAAAATCTGGAACAAGGATGTCTATTAACACCTCTCCTATTTAATATAGTTCTGGAAACATTAGCCAGAGGAATTAGACAAGGGAAAGAAATAAAAGGAATAAAGATAGGAAATAAAGAAGTTAAATTATCATTATTTACAGATGACAATATACTCTACATAAAAGACCCCAAAAACTTGATCAGAAGACTTGTAGATTAAATAACCAAATTCAGTATTGTAGCTGGATACAAAGTCACCATTTAAAATCTATAGCATTCCTGTATAAACAAATTCATTGAGACAGAAATTACAGAAACCACACCCTTTACAATAGCACCCCCAAATTTGAAATACTTATGAATCAATCTAACAAAGGAATTAAATGATCTACATGTTGAAAATTACAGTAGTCTTAAAAAAAGGAGATTGAAGTGGATATCAGAAAATGAAAAGATAACACTTGCTCATGGATAGGAAGAACCAATACAGTAAAAATAGCCATACTCTCAAAACTGTTATACAGATTTAAAGCTATCTCAATCAAAATAACATTAGCATATCTCACAGATCTGGAGAAAGAAACTCCTAAAATTCATTTGGAAACAGAAGAGACCTAGAATAGCAAAGGCAATTCTGGGCAACAAAAGCAAGTCATTGGGCGTCACATTCCATGGCCCTAAATTATACTACAATGGTACTGTGACAAAATCAACATGATTTTGGCACATATAAAAAAAAAAAACAGACCTGAAGTCAGTGGAACAGAATAGAAAATACAGGCACAACTTCAAACACACTAAGCCACTTTATCTTTGATAAGGGAGCCAAATATATTCACCAGAAGAAAAGCAGTCTCTTTAATAAATGGTACTAGAAAAATTGACAGTCTAAAAACTAAAACTAGAACCATGTATATCACTATGCACTAAACTAAAGTCAAAATGGGTCAAAGATCTAAATTTTAAAACAAAAACACTCAATCTGGAAGAGAAAGTAGGTAGAAATCTTCAAGACATAGCTGTAGGCAGAGTTCATGGACAAAACCCAGACTGTACAAGGAATACAAAGAACCAACAACTGGGATCTCATCTTATTGTAAAGCTTTTGCATATCAAAGAAAATCACCAACAGAGTGAAAAGACAGCCCACAGGGTAGGAAAAATTTTAACCAGTTGTCCCTTAGGCAAAGGACTTCTATCTAGAATATATAAAGAATTGAAAAAACCAGCCCCCCCCACATTCAAAGACCCAATCCAAAAATGGGCATCTGAGATGAATACACACTTCTCACATGAAGAAATACAAATGGTAAATAAACACATGGAAATATGTTCAACATCATTGGGCATTTGAGAAGTGCAAATTAAAACAATACTAAGATTCCATTTCCCCCCAGAAAGAATGGCTGCCATCAAGAAATCAATCAATAACAAATGCTGGAGGGACTGTGATGAATCAGGGACTCTTCTCCTCTGTTGATGGGAGTGCAGACTGGTGCAACCACTATCGAAATCAGTGTTGAGATTCCTCAAAAAACTAGAATTAGACATTCCAACTGACTCAGCTATTCCCATGCTGGGTATCTTCCCCAAGGATTTAAGAAAATGTTCTTATCACCACAGTGATATATGTGCACCCATGTTTACAGCAGCACAATTTGTAATAGCTAAATCTTGGAAACAACCCAAATGCCCATCAACTGAGGAATGCATAAAAGTGCAGCTTGTTATTCAATGGAGTATTACTCCAACGTAAGTAAAGATAAATTTGAGACTTTTATAGGTAAATAGATGCAATTTGCGACCATACTCAAAAGTGAAATAAATCAGACTCATATGTGTAAACATCATATTGTCTCCCTGGTGTGAGAAAATGAAAAAGGGAATAAGATCTCAAATGTACAGTAGATATTGTGATGGGAAGAACTTGTTCAGAGGGAGAGGGGAACTAAGATGGGGAAGAAGGGAAAGGATGGAAAGAAAACAGAAGTCAGTTATACTGTTCATGTCTCTTAGTTCATTGAAAAGTTTGTGGTAACACCAATGGGAGAAGATTTTAATGCCCATCTCTTGTGCTCTGAGCAACTATTTTAAAGATAACAACATGCAATATATTAACTGTTGTTGTTCTCTTAGTGTTTTCTTATGAAATTTTGATTTACCTTGTTTCCAGTAAAAAAAAACCCATGCATAGAGTGAAAGCAGTAAGCACTCCCCTCGATGATGATACCCCACAGTAGCTCAGTGGTGTTTGTTCCTCTTTTAACTACACTATCATCACATTCTTATCACTTTTCCACTATTTAGCCTATGACCGTTTGAAATTTCCTTCACTGCTCTAAACTGACAAGGTCTTTCATGGCTTCTTAATTCTGAATTTACAAATACTTCTCCAAAGTTAACCCACTTGAATATTTTGATGACCTCTGTGGCTGATATATTTATTTTTTAAAATCTTTTTATTTTTGACTCATTAAAATATCATCTTTGGAATTTTTTTCTCTGGATAAAGAATCTACTTCATTGTGAGCTCACTGAAAGTGGGTGATTTCCATCCTTATATGCTTGATAATCTCTTCCTGTGCTTTGGTGCTTTACTAAACCAGCAGCCCCTACCTATACTTGCTGCACTATTAACACCAAAAATTACATCTCCAGTCTAGGACCTACCAAACCCTGTAGCTTTTTTTTACTAATTACAATGGGTGATTAAAAAAATAAGGTGACTGCTCAAATTAAAAGTATTTATTACAGTGAAACACATATTGAAATTAGTCCCCTACAGAGTATTCCGCCTTGCTTCAAATACATCTATTGAATTGTTCTTGTCTTTGTGTGAAGCAGTTCTGGAGCTTCTCTTTCCAGAAGTGGTACCTGAGTGTCTTTAGGAGCTGCTCTGAATGGACTCAAAACAATTACCACTAATGATCATTTTGACTTTGGGGAAGAACCAGGAGTCACAGGATGGCATATCTGTTGAATAAGATGGATGAGGACACATCATACTATTTCCGCAAACCTGCCTTTCTGGTGGGTGGCACTGGCCAACAGCATTCATTACACTTTTGTAAATCATACCTCATGCAGACCTATATCCTATCATCTGTTCCTTTAGAAAACAAAATATACTGAAGCTTGGACTCAGGTGTGCTAGGCTACAAAGGACGCAGTGAAAACTTGCCAGAGATATAAAGGGAGAAGATCTAGGAGCTGTCCCTGGAGGATGCAAGATGAAAGACAGAGAGCCTGGATTACTTCAAGGAAAGTAAGGGTGGGAAAATACACAAATTCAGAAATATTTACTGAATAAAATTAAGAGTACTTGATTATGATGGTGAGGTTGGGCGAGATAAGAGTTAATCATACTTTTTAGGATTCTTATTTAGTAATTAGGCAGAAAGTGACATGAACAAGGCAAATGAACATAATCAGTATCAGAAAGAGTAAAAATATATATAGGGAGAGCTAGAGTAGCACCAGTTTGCCCAAGTTTTAGTCTTGGGGACCCCCAAGCAGAGCTTCCTAAGGGCTCTAATAAAGTTTCTCTGTGCATATAAGGATGTCTTTAGTTTTTGAAAAGATGAAAATTTTAGCTATTAATATTCAATTATCTCCCACACTAGGGTATTTTGTATTTCTGTATATGACAGATTTCAGTTCAACCTGTGTGACTGATAGAAATTTACTGTATAATCATAATCATGACAATTAATGAGGGAACACAGGAGCATGGCTTGAAAGGAAGGAAAATAGACTTGGAAAATTATACCTGCAGCTCATCTAGACTTTGACACTTACTGAATACAGACCCTTGAATGGGAAACTGGGTCTTGGTTCCTTTGTATGAAAAGACAGATGACAACATTAATACCGTTGTATGTGAGGATCATGTGAAATACTATATGGAAAGTGCTTTGAAAATCCTGAAGTGTTATATGAATGCAGATTAACACTACTATAACCAATATATTTTATAAAATAAGCCAAAGATATGAAAATCCTTAAATTTAATAAAGCACTTTCATACATATAGTAAGTAGTACCTTGGTTCATGAAGTTGATTCTTTGCACAATCCTGGGCTCAAACCAGGTTGGATGAAAATCAAATCAAATTCAGTGGTTAGGTTCAAAACTAGAATCGAAAGGATCATACCACAGTGATTATTATATCCATATTTATAGCAGCACAGTTTGTAATAGCTAATTTGGAAACAACTCAAATGCCAATTAACTGAGGAATGGATAAAAAAGATGTGGTATTTTTATACAATGGAGTATTATTCAGCTCTAAAGAAAAGAGCCCTTGGAGTGAGCTGAATGAGAACTGATGGAACTGGGAAGCTGGGATAGCAGCGGTGGTGTTCAGTTCTGCTTATATGTTCAGGAAGAACCAGCACAATTTCCTGATGAATTGTGTGTGGAATAAGAGCAAGAGCTTACTTTGGAAATGACCCTTAGACATCTAAGTAATATTTTCAGTGACATTGTTATGGAAATATAAACTTGGAAATTATCACTCAATGAATGAGAACAACAGAAGAATATAGAGAGAGGAAAACATCACAGAAGCTCTTCCCAGGTAGGATGACAAGGAGGGATAAGAAATGAAAATGGCAAAAGGGTAAACCAATGAGGAGAAAAAAACAATCCAGAAACTGCAGCATCCTGGAAGGCAGATTGTGGAAGTATTTCCACAAAAAAGGACATCAATTTCTCCAAATAATAATAATAGACTAAAGCAATTCACAGATTGACAAGTTTGCAAAGTAAGTTTTTGCTCACTTTGACAAGATAATTTTCAGGCTGGTGGTGGAAGCCAACAGCTGGTGGCAGTGAATTATGAAAGAAAAAGAGAAACTTCTGTGACAGGAGGACTCTAAAAGACTAATTTGGATTTTTAAAAAAAGGAATGAAGGAAACAGGAAGAGATGAGGTAAAATCAAGAAATGCTTAATTTACTATGGGCCAAGCAACATCTGATTGGATTTATGTCGATGAAAATCTTTTGGTAAAATGAAATTATGCAATGGATCCAGTCACATTCTCTCCTTCATCTAATTTCATTTTTTATCTGAATAGGATTTAACCTTTGCTAGAAGCTTTAAGTGTTGTCTAAGTTAATTAGACAGAGGGTGGGCAAACAGGTGCAAATGGAGGTTAGTGATTAGATGTTGATGGGGAAGCCATGACAATTCTCTTCATTTTGGTGCAACTAAAAATTAAAAGGTGACATGAAAGAGGTTTGAGCAGGGGAACCAAGGATGAGGCAATTGTCCTGAGTACAAGAGAGTGAGTGGATTTAGGAGAATATTGTGAGTCGCATCAGGCCTGTGTGAAACTATTGTTATTCAATTTAAAATGAGACAGGTGAACACAGTCATATGTTAACATTTTAAAAATATTTACTTGAACATTTACTGTGTAGATTAGGCAAGGATTTGGTTTAAGCTAAGTGAAGGATGCCCAAAATGAGGGCAAAAGAGGTGACATACTCTTGAGGGTCATCACAAGGGAGTCCGCCTCAGGAATGAAGTGTCCAAGAGCAAACATGAGGTTGTGGAGGAGGCAAGGGTGCACAGCTGGGCGTAAAGGCCTATAGATCTGAAAATGCATGAAACATCTCCAGTTTCAAATCCAATGTGTGCAAAGACTGGCAGTCAATTCTCCTGTCATTATAATGAAAGAATTTAAAATAATTGATTTTGCTTGGATCTGCCCCACAACAAAAGTTACATGGAAAACCAGCAACCCCAAAATCTGTAGAAAAAGCTATGTCTAAGTCATAAGACAGGATTGCCTAACCGAGCAGGGACCACTAGAATCATTCCTAGCCTCCAGTACAACAAGGCAAGAAAGGTACAGCCAGAAGTACCAAGCAATTAGCAAAGCAAAACGCAGGTCTGACACAAAAGATGGAATTATGAAGAATTAAGCACATTCTAAGGGTTCTAACAGAAAGGTAGACAATATGAAACAACAGATGGATAACGTAAGTGGAGAGATGGAAAATCTAAGACCGAGACAGGAGAGAAATACAGTGCTGCAAAGGAAATGGAGAACATTTTCAACAGGGTAATCAGTAAGTGTGGCAGGGTGGAGGAAAGACTTGGTGAATAGCAAGAATGGTAAATAGAAACATTTAAACTCAAAAGTGAAGAAGAAAGAAGAAAGACAAACAAAAAAGCACACCCCACTGGAGGATACAGCTCAGTGATACAGCACTTGGCCCACAGGCACGAGGCCCTGGTGTATCAGCACTTACAAAAATAGTATTTGAACCACAAAGTAACTTCAGCATTGGGTCGTCAATGACAATACAATGGTATAAAATGATGTTTAGAACAGAGAATTGACAAATGTCTCATGAAGAATTCCAAATAATTCATGTGGCTATTCCGTCTTTGGAACATAGCATTTCCCTCCCTAAGTGTGGAATAGATGTAGTGCTTTTCTTCGAAAAATATAATATGGATAAAGCAAAGAAAAGCAACTTTACAGTAGAGAAGCCTGGCAAACACTTCCTTCAGCTAGGTGATCAAAGTTAACATCAGCAGTGATGTGTCATGTTTACAGTGAATCCCCTAGATAGATAAAGACGCCAGAACTTTGACTCTGTGGGCTTCCATCCAAAAGACACAAAACCCCCATCCTATCATTAGAAAAACATCAAGCAAATCCCAACTGAGAGACATTCTACAAAATACCTGTCTGATAATCCTGGAACCTGTCAAGGTCATCAAGAAGAAGAGATGTCTGAGAAACTGTCACAAACGAGAGGAGCCTGAAAAGACATAACAAAATGCAATGTAGTGTCTGAAATGAGATGTTGGAATAGTGAAGTACACTAGTTACAAACCATAGTATTGGGAAAAATATGAATTTTAGTTAATAGCTTATCCTTATTGGTGTATTAGATTAAAAAAATATATCATACTAATGTGAGATGTTAATAGAAGGTAAAAATAATTGTTTATGTTTTTCTATAAAATCTAAAATTATTCTAAAACTAAAAATGTATTTTTATTAAAAATTACATGAATGTTTGGAATTTGGGGTATTAATAGAAGTTTGCTGGTAAGTTCAGTGATCATGGTTTATTCAGAGAGAAGTTTATGAAACTTTTAATGCAAGAGCTGAACTATGGCATGTGCTAAACATGAAAAATTTGTAATTTGGTTATAGTCCTGTTAGTACATGTAAATTTAAAATGGAATAGAATATGGTGACACTGAACTAGTAGACAAGATGATGGCACAATATTGTGGGCTCACTTTAGTACAAGTGTTGGTTAAATGAAGCATTGTGATGACAGCTGTGATGACCATAATTTGTGAGTGTCTACTCTGCACCAGGTACTGTTTTTAAACTGTGTATGTACATTCGTGTATAAGCAGTATGCGTATGCATGTGTGCATAAGTAGTATGTGCCTATATATACTTGGGAGATTAAATTCATGAGAAAACAGAGGGACATTATGGAAACTGCTTGCAGTCAAATACCTACCTCATGGTGGACAGGATATAAAGCAAGCAGTCTGACTACACAGTCCAAGTTTGTCATCACAATCTGGTGATCTCAACACCTACTGTATATTCTGGGTCTTAACCTTTTATATTTACATCATTTACTTTTCACTGGTTGTCCCATTATAATAGATGATGAAATCATTATGTATCAGTTAATACATTTTTTTCTGTTACGGCATGGAGCTGCTCAAGTGAAATACTCCTTAATTCAATGGAAGGTGCAATTTGAATTTGAATTAGCAACCTTTGTAGCTTTTGACTTGAGATGTCTGGCCTTTCTGAAAACAGTTCTTTCTCGTTTCTTTCTCATTCTTTTCCTTTCCTTTCTTCTGTCTTCTCTCTCTTCCTCTCTTCCTTTATTCTTTTCCTTTCCTTTCCTTTCCTTTCCTTTCCTTTCCTTTCCTTTCCTTTCCTTTCCTTTCCTTTCCTTCCCTTCCCTTCCCTTCCCTTCCCTTCCCTTCCCTTCCCTTCCCTTCCCTTCCCTTCCCTTCCCTTCCCTTTCCTTTCCTTTCCTTTCCTTTCCTTTCTTTAATATTGAATCTTTTTTCCTACAAGGGATTTCCTTTGGTATTTCACCTTTCCTGGGATGTATCTGCTTATTATTTTGAAGTTTCTCCCAGTTCCTTTAAAAGCATGCCTTTTGTATATTATGCAGCTTGTATTTTAAGTTAGATCAGAAATAAGCAAACACTTTCTGAAAAAGCACAGAGATGTTTTTAATTCTTCTGGAAAAACACCCAGAAGGGGAATAGCTGGATTAAGTGGGACTTGCACTCCTACTTTTGGGAGGAATCTCCAGACTGATTTCCACAGTGGTTTCACCAATCGACACTCCCACCAGCAGTGGAGAAGTGTTGCTTTTCCCCCACAGCCTCTCCAGCATTTGTCATTGGTTGATTTATAGCCATTCTTTGTGGGCTGAGATGAAATCTCAGTGTTGTTTTAATTTGCATTTCTTGAATGACTAATGATGTTGAACATTGCTTCATATATTTATTCGCCATTAGCATTTCTTCATCTGAGAAGTGTGTGTTCATCTCAGATGCTCATTTTTGGATTGGGTCTTTGATGTGCCACCAACAATTTGCAGTATAACAACCAATGGTGAATTCCCACAATCCTAGTGCCACTATGTATTGTCTGTAATGTTGTTTTAAATTATTATTTTCTTATTCTCTTTGATGATTTGATCAATCTTCTATTCTTACACCTGGTATTCTGAGCAACTTCACTGAAGATAGCAATATGTAATATAACAACGACTGTTAAACCCTATCATTTGGTTTGAAACCCTGTATCATTTCTAAAGTCCTCGCTTTGTGTTGTTTGTATTCTGCTTTTGTTCTTCTTATTTTTGTACTATTTTCTTTAAAATAAAAAAAGGACAGAGAAACTATGAGGCTCTGTAGGCTGTACGATCTGTCCACACCATCTGACACAGCCGTTATAGCGAGCAGCTGTATCCAATCAAGATTTAGCAGAAGAGCTAGTTTCCAGGACCACGTGTCATAGTCTGTTGATCCTGAGTTAGATCACAGCAATGAAATTACTAAATTTGGTAAAAATTTGGAATTGCCAAATTGTAGAATTGCCAAAGACTCTAGAAATAGAGTCAAATGAGGTAGAAATTATTTTAAAATTTTCTCTGCCATAAAGATTAATTTGAGTCACTTATGGGAAAATAGATACATTTTTTGGCCATAATATTAAACAAAAGTTAAACATAGCATAGATTCTCATATGAAAAACCCAATCATAGACAAATTAAATAATAAAGTAAAGGCAGTGTTTCTGGAAAGGAAGATATAGGGGGAAGAAGGGGATGGAGGAGAGGATAGGCAAAAGGGGATGGACAATAATCAGGACTTGCATACCAAAAGCAAATGTAAATAGCATGTAATGCAAGCATATACCAATTTTTAAAAATAAATAAAAATAATTATATGTCAGCCAAGATGGGCTGAAGATGTATGTCAGTGGGGTGTAGCTAAGTATGCACAAGGTGCTGGCTTCAATCCCGAGCAAACAAGTAAGACTTGTAGTTAATATTCAGTAGTAATAAGCTATATGAATAACAGAACTCTGAAACAAAATATCATTCCTATTCAAAGCCCCTGATTTATTTTATACATATACCAAAAAGTTTTTGTATTTTACCCTGGACATGCAGCCGATAAGAAGCCAGATGACTGTATGCCTTGGGGAGCATACTATCCAGTAAGGCAAATAACATTTAAATTTTGATTAATTTTTACTGTAGAATGTTTCAAAGTGGAGCTGTCATGTTCTTTAAAGTATTTTGTCTTATGATGTGTATGAGATTGTAGCACACTGCTCTTAAGCTTACAAACAATATTTCTCACTAAAATATTAGCTTGACATACTGAATTTTAAAAGAACAATTGTACAGATGTTAAAAAACATATAAACTTCCTGGATATGAAAGACTCTAGTTTAGTAAATGCAATGCTACATTGTAAATTCTCTCAACACTGAGCTTGTGGCAGCCATTCTATCTCTACAGAACCATATTAAAAACTAAGAATGGCTATCATAAAAAAATCAACCAATAACAAATGCTGGCAAGGCTGTGGGGAAAAAAGGAATCCTTCATTGTTAGTGGGAGTGTAGACTAGTACAACCACTGTGGAAATCAGTGTGGAGATTCCTCACAAAACTAGGATTAGAGATCCCATTCAACCTAGCTGTTCCCCTTCTGGGTATTTTCCCAGAGGAATTAAAAGCATCGTACCACAGTGATATATGCAACCATGTTTATAGCAGCACAATTTGTAATAGCTAAATCTTGGAGACAACCCAAATGCCCATCAACTGAGGAACGGATAAAAAAGATATATTTTTATACAATGGAGTATTACTCAGCTATAAAGAAAGATAAACTCAAGAATTTTATAGGAAACTGGATGCAACTAGGCATCACACTCATAAGGGAAATAAATCAGACTCTCATGTGTAAACATCATATTATCTCCCTAGTATAAAAAATTGAGAGAGTAAATAAAATCCAAAAAGTACAATGATGTTGCAAAGGGGAAGGAACTGCTCAAAAGGAAAGAATCACTGACATGGAGGAAAAGAGAAAAGGAAGGGGGAAAAAACTATACACACACACACACACACATATATACACACACATATAAATATACACACATACATATATATACACACAGGATGGCTAAAATAATTATACTATTAATTTCCATTAGTTTATTGAAAGGGACAGTTAGTGCTTACATTGCTTGATCAATTTTACATGCCTATATCTGTAATCTGAGCAACTACTTTGAGGACAACAATATGCAGTATAATAAGCATTGTTAATTTCCTACCATCTTGTTTTGGAATTTTGTATCATGTCTATTGTTTTTTAAATTCTTTTTAAAATAAAAAAAGAACTTCTCACACAATATGTGAAGTGCTCCTATTGTTAGATTTGGAAACCCTGAGTGCATTTCAGTCACCTCCCCGACTGTCAGAGGCCCTAGAAGATGAGAAGGCTAAGTGAGATCTCTCTTGTGACCCATTTATCTTGCCTCCCTCATAAACATTTTCAGTTTTAAAAAAAGCCAGCCTTACTGTCCACTTATCTATTTAAACAAAACAATAAAAAGCACAGAAAAAATTTTCCTATTTTCTTTGTTTTAAACTTTAGAACTATAATGATTTACTCAACATGTTACCAACAAAAAACTCAAGCACAGAAATAAATTGAATGCTGAAGCTGAAATAAACTTAAAATTCATCCATGAGCTCTTGCTCCAAGCATGTATAGTATTCGAAGCAGATTTTAAAATTTGAAGTATGATTTCCACTGAATGCATGGTGGTTTGTTGTTGTTTTACCATTTTAAAGTTGAGAAAACACTGTCAGAGCATTGTAGATCAGAAACTATTTTGGGAACTTAATAGTCTCTATGGGAAGATTAGTAAAGTTCAGAAATCTCAGAGATGGTGTGGTGGACTTTCAGAGCTGTCATGAAGAGTCAGATGTTTTGGCAATTGGATCTGGTGTTGGTTCTTCCTTACTGACTGATTATTAGATGTGACCACCCTTGAGAGAGAGAGAAAGTTGGGGAAATGTCTCTCTTCAATGAAAAGAATTTCCAGAGTAGAGGTTCAGCTCTGATCTCCTGCAGTTCACACTCCTGGAAACTGGAAAATAAGTGCAATGGCTGTGTTAAGAGCACCCATGTAACAAACCCAAGATCCATTAAAACAATAAAAGTGCTCAAAACACAACTCAGACATGAGCTGGAATGCAGAGTAAGAAAACTGAAGGATCCATCTTTTCACAGAAAGATGGAAACTACAAGAACTGAACTTTTCAAAACTGCAAGATGGACTAAAGTTTATAGCAACCAGGAGAATGCTTCATAAATAAAAAAGCAATTTAAGAACATTGATCAGAGCCGCGTCTGGTGGCACATGCCTGTGCTTTCAGTCACTTGGGTCACCAGGCAGGAGAATAGCTAGTTCGAGGCCAACCTGTGCCATTTACCCAGACTTTACCTCAAAATATGATTTTAAAATGCCTGGGGATGTAGCTAATGGCATAACACTGCATAGTGTGTACAAGGTCTTAGGATCAATCTCCCATGTCCCCTAAAAGGGGGGTGTTGGTTGTATTAGGAAAGCTTTGTGGCATTTGTACCTTTGTCTCATGCTTGCCTGTCACCGTGGCCCCAGAAGGAGCAGGGCAGACCCTAAGAACTGTGTTCATGTGATTCAACCTGCAGGGTCATCCTGCAGTACCGAGGAAAGTGCTTACCTTTGTTTTGCCCAAGTTATAGTTCAGGAAGGGCAGGGAATTAGTGAGCCTTCCTCAAAAATAACACAAGAGAAAGAAATTTTCAGAGACTTCCCGGAATAAAAGATTACAAAAGTTCTGAGTCATAAAACTGAAACCATGTATGAAGAAGCCAGGGAAAGACTTTGGGAAATTAGGACTTTCAAAAGTGCCTGCTAGACTGATGGATGGGAGGAGTGAGAAGCAGTGCACCCTCCAAGGGCAGAGGGAATGTGCAGCCCAGCCTAAGAAGACCCAAAGTCTCCCTTCTGGTGGGTAGCGAAGGTCAGGTGAGGGAATCGCAACACAGAACTTGTCTGCAAAGATTGGGTCCACACCACGAAACATTAAATAATTGATGTGTTCAGTGACATGGAGGACTCTCCAGAGAAGTAGGCTATGTGAGAACACAGTCTCAAAAGTTTGCAGAGTGTATGATTCCATGTAAGTGACATTCTTTAACTGATAAATTATAGATCTGGAAAACAGATTATTTGGGTATTGAATGTTAAGGAAAGCTTAGGACATAATTTTTCATTAAATTTACATTTTAACTGATATAATAACCACAGCATATGACAAGCAAACTGTCAACACTACAAGACAAAGAAGAAATTCTACAATCTACAAGAACAAAACTTCAATTTGCATTTAGGGATATCCACATTACAGTATCAACCAATTAATCAAAAATTGTACAGATCAGGAACAAATGGAATTACATATTTCAAGACGAGAAAGAAAGTGAACAACAATGAATTCTACTCTCAACAAGGTATGGAAGTGAGATAAAGTCTTTTCATGACCAATGAAAACTAAAGAAATTCACATCCATCCTTATAAAAGATGCTAAGGGAGTCCTATGTTCAGAAATGAGAGAAAGATAATAATAATAATAATAGAATGTGAAAGAATAAATCTCATTTTAAGAATAGATGCCTAAAATATAAATAGAAAAAAGTAAAAAATAATACAACAAACTATCAAACCACAAAGATGAATAAAAGGATGAAAACAATATTCAAATCAACAAGAAGAATATCAATAACATAAACGTAAGTCCTTATTTGTCAACAAGAACCTTGTATGTAAATATACTATGTTCTTCACTTAAAAAATACAAAATCCTGAATTGGTTTTGTAAAAGGTAGGTCCAATAGTATACTACCAACAGGAAACTCATTTCCCCAGTAAAGACACACAGAAAATGAAGGTGAGAGGATGGAAGATGATATTTCAAACAAATGAAAACCTAATGGTGACAAGAGCATCTACATTTACTTCTGACACAAATGAATTTAAGCAAACTAAAATGAGGCAAAAAAGGTCACTACATAGTTATCAATTCAACAAGATGATATAATAATGGCAATACTATATGCACCTAACATCAAAATATCCTGTTTTATAAAACAAGCAATATGAGAATAAGTTTTAGTACATGAGGGTAGAGGACTTCCAAACTCCATTTTTATCAGTGGACAGATAATCTAAACAGAAAAGGAATCCATAAATATCAGTCCTATAGAATGAAAGGACTGGATATTTACGGAACATTTGCCCAACAGCGGTGGAATTCACATTCTTTTTATCAATGCACAGAATCTTCTCTAGGATAGAGCATATTTAAGATCACAAAGCAAGTCATAACACTTTTTCTGATCACAATAAACTTGAAGTCAATAGCAAAAGAAATTTTTATCAATTATTTAAAACCATAGAGATTTAATAACACACTTCGTGTGAACAGTGGATCATTGAAGAAATCAAAAGGAAACATAGAAATTCTTCAAAACAAATTAAGACCAGAGCATAATACAAAAATATAGAAGAGACAGCAAAAATAGTGCTAAGAAAATTTATAGCAATAAGTCCCTACATAAAAATTGAAACGGGTAGTGTAAAGAATCTCAAGAACTAAGAAAATCAAGGAAGAAAAAACAGGTTCGAAATTAGTACAAGGAAATAAATGGCAAAGACGGGGGTAGAAATAAAAGAAATAAAGGCTGGAAAATGCTAAAGATGAATGGAAATAGAGTTGATTTGTATAATACATAAACCAGGTTGATAAACCTTTAGTTAGACTAACTAAGAAAAGAAGAGAAAAAGGACACAAATAAATTTAAAATCAACAGTTTAACAAAAGGGGACATTAAGCAGACTCACATGTGTGAGCATCATATTGTCTCTCTAGTGTAAGAAACTGTAACAGTAAACAAGATCCAAAATCTGTAGTAGATATTGTGAAAGAGAAAGAAACTTTCCAAATGGAAAGAATTAACTGGGAGGGGGGAAAGGAGTAAGGAAGGAAAAGAAAAGAAAAAAAAATGCACACACATATACACACACACACACATGATAGCTAAGATAGCTAAACTACTAATTTCTTTCAGTTCGTTGAAAGGAACAGTTTGTGTTTATATTATTTGATCAATCTTGCATGCCTATATATCTTGTAAGCTGAGCAACTATTTTGAAGATAACAATTTGCAGTATGTTAATCATTGCTAATTATCTTTTTTGAAATTTTATATCATTGTTTTTTCTCTTAAACAAAAAAGCGGACTTTAAAGCAATTCCACACAAATCTAAGGTATTATTAGGGACTATTATGAAAAACTACATGATAAAGGTTAGAAAATCTAAAAGAGACAAACTTCTAGAGACATACCACCCACCAAAATTGAGCTATGAGGGCATAAAACCCCCTAAAACATAAAGAACCAATGAGATTAAATTAATGATTTTTTAAAAGTCTCCAAACCAAAATAAAAGTCTAAAATCAGATGGCTTCATTGCTGAATGTTACCCAACTTTTAAATGTAACTAACATCAACTTTCAAACTATCCCAAAGAATTGAATAAAAGGGAACCTATCCCAACTCTTTGATCTTTGTAAGATCAAAAGTACCCACTTACCAAAAGCAGAAAATGACAACCAAAAGTGAAAAAACCATAGATAAATACTTCTGCAAGTATTTATGCAAAAATCTTCAACACAACACTAGCAAAACAAATTCAACAGCCTGTCAGAAATACCACTCATCATGATCTGAATATGCACTTCTCAGAACAAGAAATGCGAAATAGCCAGCAAATAATGAGAACATGAGGTAAACGCAAATCAAAACTGCAAACAGATACCATTTCACTCCAATGAGAATTGGCACTTACAAAACAAATAATTAATAGCAAATGTTTGTGCATATGTGGAGAGAAACAAGCATAAATTAACATATTCACCAGTATGGATGGCCTTCAAAAAACTAAAACTAGATCTGTGATCCAACCATGCCACACTTGGGTATACATCTAAAGGAAATGAAGTCACCATGCAAATGAGATACCCATATGCCCATGCTTATTGCCACACTGTTTATAGACTCTAAGCTATGAGAACAGCCCATGAGGTCATCAACTGATAGAACAGGTAAGACCATAAAGAAAAATGGATTCCTGCCATTTGCCATTTGAGCTATAGGACATCAGATTAAGTGAAAAAATGCAAACACAGGAAAAGGACCAGCATCACATTTTCTTTCGTATCTGTGAAAACCAAAAGTTAACTATAATAATAATGTCATCATGAAATTAGAATAAGGATTAGTAGTGACTGGGAAAGATACCGGTAACAGGGAATAGAGGTTGGAAAAAGGGTGAAAGGATAGAATCAAAGCACACATTATACCTCCAAGTCAAAACCACCCTGGATCATATTGTTATGTACAATTAGTGTGTTAATAAAATGACTTTGAAACTCAGGCTGTGCACCATACATGTACACATTCTTTTAAATTATACCCTGGTAAAACTGAAGAAATAAAGCTATTGAATTTGTGTTTTCATATTCTTTGAAAAGGGATTCTACAGTTGTATTAATATTTAGACAGCCCATCTTCCAGTTAACTATCATGATAGTGTGCATCTCACATATTGTACTGTACTTAGCTTTCTACTGTGGTATCCTTGATGTCTTCCCAGTCATCAAGGTTCATCTTGGATGCAGTGTAATGTTGCAGGAGATTCTCCTGTTTACAAATCAGCCCAGTGGTAGAGTGGATTTCAGCAACTCAAGACATGAGCAAGCCTTCTCCCATCACACAGACGGGAGGCAGATGGCAGAGACACCATGACCACCTTCAGCAAGTCTCACCCTTGTTTCTGAGGACAGACTTGGTTCACATTTCTGCTTATTTAGAGTATCTTTTCAAATGTTAATTTTACACTCTAGAAAAATTTATATAACTGTGGAGTTTAAATCCCTCTTTAATATTATAAAATCCAATTATTTTTCCCATTCTCCAAGTATAGATGGAATTGAGTATCATTTGGCATCAAGCTGGTACATGCCTGACCGTGAAGCATCTCCTAAATTCTAATGGACATCAGACCACATCAACAATGCAAAATCATCTCATGTAGCTCTCATACTTCACAGAGTATATCTTGCCAAATTTGCAGAGAGAAATTATTTTGTTTTATTAGCTAGATTACTTTACACTTTACTGAATTAATTCATATGGAACTACATGACATCGTTCATTTTTCATGAGTTTATATTTTAATTTAATTTAATGCATAATGACAAATAACAATATTTTTCAGATACATATTTTTCACAGTAAAATGCATTTAGTTTTATTTCTAACTCCAAAGACACACATTGCTTTTGTATAACATTCTTGGATACACAAAGGTTGCTGATGGATATTATCAAGAGATTTTTACCTAGAAAATTCCTAAATTTATCTTGAATACAAAGTTTATGCATAGGGTTGGACAAGACTTGAAAGGTATTTTCACTGAACTCTGGTGAATCATAAAAACAAGTATTTAAAAAATTATTACTAAACTCTATGCTGCAATAGAAAAGCAGCTCTACTAAGAGACCATGTCTGTTATTTATGAGTATCTGAAATAAGTAAAAAATAAATCTACCAACTAAATGCAAACATATGTTTTCTAAATAAAGCTTCATGGCCTTCAGCAGTGTGCAAAGTAGCAGATACACACGCCTGATTAATGCCAGTAATATAATCTGCCACAGTTCCAAACCAGTCTTTGCCTAAGGACTCCTGTCCACAGAGTTCTTGGCGGAATAACTAACTTTCAGATTCCCAGAGGTGAATGCACATGAGTCTCTGATGATGGTTTTCATTTCAGATATGAACATGTTTTTAAAAAACACCTGTAGAAATTATGTGACCTACAAAGTTTCTGAGTGAATATGGTAATTTTCAGTCTTGAATTGAATATGCTGTATATACAGACTTGACAACAGATCTCAATATTTTTTATTCCACAAAATTCTATTTAGTCTGTCAAACCATTCTGTATTTATTCCACATCTCTTAATGTCTCAAATGCTGGGCTTATCTGATCATCCTTTGTTCTCTTACTTATATCACCAGACCAATGTCAATTATCTCTTTTTCCAAATTTCTATTTTTCTTCCACCAGTATAGGGAATTGAAATTAAAGATCACAATGGATTGCCATGAAACATGTTTAGATTGCATTTGTCTGATTCTCTCAAATTCATATGAACTGATTGATTCATTCATTCATTCACTGATTCTTTCATTCCTTCCATAAGAGTCTGGATAGAGCACTGGGGCACTAACTTTAGGATTAGACCAGTCCAAGCTCAAATGCCAGCCTTGTCATTAGCTAAATGAGTGACATCAAGTCTTCAGTTTTCTAAACTTCAGCCTCCTAACAATAGCATATTTCACCTAATGTAATATCTTCACACTACAGCTTTTAAAAATCAAGGTGCATCTAACAGTGATGGGAATTAAATGTTGACACCAACATGTCAGTAGTTTTGACATTTGACTGAGTTTTGACATATTGACTTTTGCTCAAACATATGCAAACAACCAAATATAAAAGGTACCTGTTTACCTACCTGCTATTTCATTTGAGTCATTTACATTGGTATCACCACATGACATGAAAACTGTGACTTAAATAGGAATCTCTAATTATTATTTTAGACATCCTCAAAAGGATAATACAGTACTTCAGGACCAAAATAAAATGCTTGTGTGTTTGTTGAGTAATGACTCATATGCCAGGCAGGGTAATTAAAGAAAACAAAAATGGGTAAAAATCTTAAAATATATCATGTATAATTTTCAAGAAAAAGCAAAACTGTCATGGCTGATTGAAGTATTGTGGAGAACTGTGACTGGGTTGTTAGTATCAATTTGTTCAAATTTCCTGCTCACTTTTCAGTTGCAATGTTTACATTTCAGGAAAATACAGTTTCCATTAATGAACATAATATATCCATCTCACAATATACAAACCTCAGCAAACAACCATCTTTTGGATATGCCTTTGAGATGGATGTCGATCTGTAAAGTACCTACTCTGGCAAATAATAACAATGAATTATAAGTATGAGTAAATACAAGTGAATCTCAAAAGGATTCTTTATACTGACTATAAAGATGACTTTGACTTTACAAAAATGATGAGTGAAAAGTCTAAGCATATATTTTTATGTGTTAATAAGGATGTTATGTGTGATGCTGGGCTATAGGACCGTTTCTTTTCATCCCTAACGGCTGTTACCAATTCACTAATATATGCCATTACTCATCTCAAGATTTATTATATAGTTATAGATCATGTGGCCTAAGTTGAAGGAAATTCTCAATAAATATTAGCTAGATATAAGTTGTTCCATGGCAATTGTCTTTCTTTCTAGCAATGCAGTGGAATAGTAAAAGCAGCAATATGGTTATGGCCAATTTCTTAGGGTCACCTGATATTTGTATGCTTTGGATTTAGTAACGGTGCTCTGATTACAACGTGAAGCAGCAACAAGCAGGTGAACCTGAACCACAGTGCAATGGCAACAACAAAGCCCAGCAATCCCCTCAGTGAGAGCTGAAACCTGGATGCACCCACAGAGGTAATCCCAAGAGGAACCAGTGGACCAGACATTTACACACCTGCATTCAACAGTCACTGGATGTGGGATTCCCTGAGGAAGTGGCCAAGGCTCTCATTCAGCCAAGAACAGCTCTTAGGGAGCGACACTGGCACATTGTCAACATGCAAACTTCCTGCTGCTGGGAGCTGGAGTTTCACAGTCCTGAAGGGAAATCAGAGTAATACATATAGCATGTGCTACCCAGGGATTCAGATATCAGGACAACAAAGCCACTGAAAGAGAAATACGCAAAGCTCAGTGGAGGTGCCACAAAAACAGGTGCATTCAGCAGACCACAGAATTTCAACCATATTAGAAGGCCAAGTCCTAGGTATGTACAGCCTATGGTTAACACTTCTATCTTTATTCTAAACATTTTTCTATTTTAAAAGTAAAAGAGCGAAAACATATTAACAAACAGAAAGCCATTTATAAAGTAGCACAAGGATAGTACAGGCAACACTGAATTACAGACAAGGTAGTAGGGAATTAACAATTGCTGTTGTATGACATATTGATAACTTCAAAGTGTATACTCAGGAAAACATAGAAATTCAAGACTGATCAAACAACTAATCATTAACTTTTTCTTACAATAAAGCAACAGGTCAGTAGTACAACATGTTAGCTATCCTGCATATAAACACATACATAATTAACCCTTTCTTCCTTTTCTCCTTCCCCTCATCTCAGTTGCTCTACTTTTGAGCAGTTTCCTTTCATTTCACAATGTTTAGCATATCTAATTTATATTCACACTTTCAGGTTCTTACACTAGTGATATAATACATTGCTAACACATGCACATCTGATTTATTACACTTATGAGTATGGTCTCTAATTGTGACAATTTCCATATAAAAGCCTCAGCTTTATCTTTCTTCATAGCTAAGTAATATTCCATTATATAAAAATGCCACAATTTTTTTATCCAAACCTCAGTGGATGGACATGGGTTGCTTCCACAATTTAGCTATTACAAATTGTGCTGCTTATAAACATGGGTGCACATATATCGCTGTGATATGATGTTTTCAGATCTTCTGGAATACCCAGAAGGGGAATAGCTGGGTTGAATGGGACCTCAAGTCTAGTTTACTGAGGAATTTCCAAACTGGTTACCACAGTGGTTTCACCAGTCTGCACTCCCACCAGCAGTGTAGAAGAGTTCCTATTTCTCCACAGCCTTGCCAGCAATTGTTATTGGTTGATTTCTTAATGCTAGCCGTTCTTACTGGGGTGAGATGACATCTCAATGTTGCTTTAATTTGCATTTCTCAAATGGCTAAAGATGTAGAACATTTTCTCATATATTTATTTGCCATTTGTATTTCTTTCTCTGAGAAGTGTGTATTCATCTCAGATGCCCATTTCTGGATTGGGTCTTTGAATTTGGGGAGGTTCATGTTTTTTAATTCTTTATGTGTTCTAGATAGAAGACCTTTGTCTGAGGGACAGCCAGCTAAGATTTTTCCGAAATTTATGGGTTTTTTTTTTTACTCTACTGGTGATTTCTTTAGATGTGCAAAAACTTTTCAGTAAGATGAGGTCCCAGTGGTTGATTCTTTGAAGTGTTTTCCTTGCAGTTTGGTTTTTGTTCATGAACTCTCTGCCTACTCTTAGGTATTCAAGATTTTTACCTACTTTCTCTTCCAGTAGATTTAGTGTTTCTGTTTTAATATTGAGATCTGTGATCCATTTTGACTTGAGTTTTGTTCATGGTGATAGACTTGGGTCTATTTTCAGTCTTCGGCAAGAGGCAAGCCAGTTTTTCCAGCACCATTTATTAAAAAGGCTATCTTTCTTCCAGTCAGCTTACTTGGCCCTTTTGTCAAAGATTAGGTAGCTGAGTGTGTTTGTGGTTATGGCTGCATCTTCCAGGCTGTTCTATTGGTCCTCAGGTCTGTTATTTAGCCAGTACCAGGTTGATTTTATTACAGTAGCCTTGTAGTACAATTTCAGGTCGGGGATTGTGATTCCACCTGACTTGTCTTTGTTGCCCAGGATTGTTTTTGCTATTCTGGGTCTCTTCTGGTTCCAGATGAATTTAAGGTATGTTTTCTCTAGATCTGTGATGTATGTTAATGGTAATTTAATGGGAATTGAATTAAATCTGTATAACAATTTTGGTAGTATGGCCATTTTCACAATGTTGGTTCTTCCTAACCATGAGCAGGGAATGTTTTTCCATTTATTGAAATCCTCATTGAGCTCTTTTTTCAGAGTACTGTAGTTTTCATTGAATAAATCTTTTACATCCTTTGTTAGATTGATTCCTAAATATTTCAATTTCTTGGATGTATTGTGAAAGTTATGGTTTCCTTAATTTCTGTCTCAGTCTGTTTATTGTTTGGGTACAGGATTGCTATTGATTTTTGAGTGCTGACTTTGTATCCAGCTACACTACTGAATTTGTTGATTTACTCAAGGAGTCTTCTGCTGGAGTTTTTGGATGGTTCATGTAAAGTATCAAGTCATCTGAAAATAGTGATACTTTCACTTCTTCCTTTGCTATCCTTATTCCTTTTATTGCTCTTTCTTGTCTAATTGCTCTGGATAATGCTTCCACAACTATGTTGAGTAGGAGTGGTGACAATGGCCATCCTTGTCTTGTTCCTGACTTTCAAGTGAAAACTTTTAGTTTTTGTCCATTTAGTATGATGTTGGTTGTTAGTTTGCCATAGATGGTTTTGATCAGATCGATGTAAGGGCCATCTATTCCTATTTTCTCTAGGGTTTTTATCATTAATGCATATTGGACTTCTCTGCATCTATGTTCATTGGGGAGATTGTTCTACAGTTCTCTTTCTTTATTGGGTCTTTCTCAGGTTTTGGTAGCAGTATAATACCATATATAGACTAAGACAGAAATTAAGGAAACCATAGCTTTCACAATTGCATCCTAAAACTTATTAACTCAAGAAATGAGTTACAGAGAATTGCTTCCTTTTCCATTTCTTTGAAGAGTTTGACGAGTGTTGGCATTAAATCTTCTCTGAGTTTTTTTATAGATTTCTGCTGTGAATCCATCAGGGGCTGGGTTTTTCTTTGTCAGTAAGTTTTTAATTACATTTTCAGTCTCATTAATTGATATTGGGTTGTTAAAAGGATTTTCATGTCCTCCTGATTCAACATTAGTAATTTGTACATATCTAGGAATCTACCCATTTCTTTTGAGTTTTCTATCCCATGGGATTAAAGATTTTCAAAGTAGGTATTAATGATCATTTGAATTTCTGTAGGATCTGTAGTGATTTCACTCTTTTAGTTTCTTATTGCATGAATTTGAGTTTTTTCCCTTCTTTTTTTGATAAGGTTGGTTAGGGGTTTATCAATTTTATTTATTCTTTCAAAGAACCAACTCTTTGATTCACTTGTTTTTTGTAGTGTTTTCTACATCTCAATTGCATTAATTTCTGCGCTGAGCTTTATAATCTCCTCCCTTCTTTGGACTTTGGGCTTGACTTGTTCTTCTTTTCCTAAAAGTTTGAGGTGTAGCATTAGGCTATTTGTTTGTTCTCTCTCTGTTTTCCTTATTTGTGACTTCACTGCTATATATTTCCCTCTAAGAACTGCTTTCATTGGATCCCACAGATTCCTGTAGGTTGCTTCTACATTTTCATTTGTGTGTAAGTATTTTTTAAATTTCTTCTGTGACCCATTGGTTGTTCAGGAGGTTGTTGTCTAATTTCCAAATGTTTATGGGAATTTTTAGAGTTGCTTTGGTTATTAATTTTTAGTTTCATTGCACTGTGGTCAGATAATATGCATGGGATAATTTCAATTCTTTTGCATTTAGGTAGGTATGCTCTATGGTCTAGAATATGGTCTATTTTTGAGAAAGTCCCCTGTGCAGCTGAGAAAAATGTGTATTCTGATGTTGTGGGGTGCAACACTCTGTATACATCTACTAAGTCCATTTGTTCATAGATTTGGTTCAGGTCTGTTATTACTTTGCTGATTTTTTGTCTAGTTGACCTGTGTCTTTGCATCAAAGGGGTGTTTAGGTCTCCTATTACAATAGTGTTATTTGTTATTTGGTTTGTCATGTCTGTTAAGATTTGACTTATATAGTGTGGTGCTTTAGTATTTGATGCATACATGTTTAGGATTGTTATCTCTTCTTCTTGCAGTTTTTCCCCTAACTAGTATGTATTGACCTTCTTTACCTTTTTTGATTATTTTCAGTTCGAAGTTTATGTTGTCTGCAAATATAATAGCTACCTCTGCTTTTTTCTGGGAACCTGTTGCATGGAGAACTGTTTTCCATCCTTTGAATTTCAGTCTGTGGATTTCCTTTTGAGTCAAGTGTGTTTCCTGTATACAGCATATTGTTGGATTTTGTTTCTTAATCCACTCTGCCAGTCTGTTTCTTTTGACTGGTGAATTGAGGCCTTTTATATTAATGGTTATAACTGATATATGTTGGCTTGTTCTTGTCATGCTATTTATTTGCTGCTGGTTTCCTACTTTTGCTATGGGTTTAATTGCTTTCTCTGCCTAAGGGTTCCTTTCTATTGTTGTTGAGATTGTGGTCTTTTTTCTCTGTCTAGAATATCTTTTAGTACTTTTTGTTAGGTTGTTTTGGCACTCATGAAATTCTTCAGTTGCTCTTTGTCATGGAAATGTTTTATTTCTCCATTGAATTTGAAGGATAATTTTGCAGGATACATCATTCTAGGTTGAAAGCTGTTTTGTCTCCAAACCTGTACTACCTCACTCTAAGCTCTTCTCGATTGGATGGTTTGTGTTGAGAAGTCTGCTGTGATTTTGTTTGGCTTTCCTTTATAAGTGATCTGTATCTTTTCTCTAGCAGCTTTTAATATTCTGTTCTTTTGCTGCATATCTGAAATCTTGATTATTATATGTCTGGGTGTGGTTTTATTTTGGTTACGGCTAGTTGGATTTCTGTATGCCCCATTTACTGTATCTCAGTTTCTGCTTCCATGCTTGGGAAATTTTCTGCTATTATTTCTGCAAATATTCTTCTTATGTCATTTGTGCTGCCTCCTGCTGTTTCATTGACTCCTATTACTCAGACATTATTTCTCTTTGCCTCATCTTACAGCTGTTGGATTGATTTTTCCTGGGTCCTTTTGTATTTTAAGAGATCCTTTCTTTCACAATTGTTAGCTGCCATGCTGTCTTCAAGATCTGAAATTCTATCTTCAGATTCATTCAAGTGGTTTTGTAGGCTTTCAGTGGAAGTTTTGATTTCCTGGAAATCTCTTTGAGTCTGTTTCATGCATTCTAATTCATTCCTATATTGCTCATATAGTATTTCCATCTATTGCTTATGTTCATCTATTTTTTTATCTGTTTCTTATTTAGATGTGCTGAGCAATTCTTTCATTATTGTTGTCATTGCATTTTTTTACCTGAGAGACTATTTCTGATCTGATCACTTCTATGGGCTGATGGAGTTGTTTCTTCACTTCAGATGTGATCATTTCAGAGATTTCAGGTATGTGGCTACCAAGTTCTCCTATGTCAGTGTTTCCTGGACTTTCTCTGGGTAAAGTTGAGTTCTGAGGTTGAATTTTTCTATGTCTTGTCATTTTGGGTGTCAGATGAAAAGTACTGAGCTACAAGCTACCCAGATAGCTCAGTGAAGAACTCCAGAGACCCTAGTTTATCTGGATATCAAACTTATCCCAAGATGGTAGCAGGCCATGGACCACTGGGCCTGGGATCCCCAGGCAATTGCTGGGGTGCATGGCTCAGGCCACACCTGCGATGGTGTGGTAACACTGGCCTTCAACACCAGGCTCTCCAGGTCGTGGATGTAAAGCATGTGGGCCTCAGTCATGGATCGTTGGTGGCCAGACTGGTTCCACTGCGCCATGATCCTCAGGTAGCTGGTCGAGGAGAGCAAGCCTCACCTCCCAACCTAGAGGAGCACAGGGCCTGGAACTGCTCCCACAAAGCAGTTCTCACCTGCCAACGGATAGGTGCATAGAGACAGGCTGCTCAGGTGCTGTTTCCCTGGGCCAAGTTCCTTCCCTGTCCCAAAGGAGCAGGGCAGAGTACACGCATAGGCCTCACCAGCCAACAGAGAGTTTCACACAGGATGGGGCTGCTCCCATGCTGCAGGCCTCACCTGCCAATGGAGAGTTCCACAGAGACAGGCCACTCAGGTGCTACTTCCCTGGGCTGAGCTCCTACCAATTTGTGAAGGTTTCAGTCCATACTGAGCTGGTTCCAAGGCAGAGTGGCACCTGACAGAGGGCAAGATTTCATAGCAGCAGAACACAGCAAATACAACAAGAGCAAAAAGGAGGACTCTATTCTAAGCATTTTTCTAAGAAAGTACATTATATGTTACATATTCTTTTATGCAGAACACTTTATTGGTACATGTTTGTAGTACATAATGTATATTTCTTGTGTGGAGTTGCTGTATGTACATAATAACACATCTTAATTCCTTTTCTCGTCCTCTTCCCTCCTCTCTCTTTCTTTCCCATCTTGTGATCTCCTCCTTTGAGAAAGATCTACCTCCCTACTTTGTATTATCTGTTTTTTATCTTTCATTTATGCTTTGCATTTTTTATATAAAATACAACATAAAATATAAATAAAAAGCTCAACTCAAAAACTAAAACTAGAGGCTCTATTTGACGCAGCCCATCCCTTTCTTGATATCTTCCTGAAAGAATTAAAAGCATCATTCCACAGGAATACATACACACCCATGTTTATAGTGGCACAATTTGTAATAGCTAAATCTTGGAAACAGCCCAAATGCCCATCAACTGATGAATGGATAATGAAGATCTACTGTTTTATACAATGGAGTACTTCTCAGTCCTAAAGGATAAACTTCAGACATTTCTAGTTAGGTGGATGCACCTTGGGACCATACTTTTAAGTGAAATAAGTAGGCACACATGTGTAAATATTGCATTGTCTCTCTGGTGTGAGAAACTAAAAGTGAAATGAGGATCAAAATGTATAATAGATATTGTGAAATAGGGAGAAGGTGTTGAAATGGGAAGAGGAACTATGGGGAGGGGAGAAACTACGTAAGGGGAAAAATGAGATAAGAAAGATAAAATGGAAACAAGCTTTTGTAAGTAAGGAAGGGAAGAGGGGTTGAAGGAGGGGAGGGCAATAGGAAAATATGAAGAATCAAGATATATCATGTATGGGTACAAAATCTCTATGATAAATGTGATCATTATGTATATCTAAAATGTACCAATAAACAATTAATTTCAAAAAACAAGCTAGTGCTACTTAAGCGTGTATATGTCTCATTCATTTCACATAACATTATGAACTCAAGGTGCATCCATTTTCTTACAAATTGACCCAAGTTTATCTTTTTATGGCAGAGTAATGTTGCATGGTGTGTAAATATGTTATTTTCTTTATCCATTTATCTGTTCTTGGACATATGGGCTGCTTCCAAGACTTAGCTATTATAAATTATGCTGCTTTATATTCTTATAACCAAGAATACACAAAAGAGGGCAGAAGAAAACTTTGGAAGATGAGGAGTGCCTTTATGACATAGATTTTGGTGATGGTTTCATGGGGACATTTTTATTTCCAAATCAATTGTTACATATATTAATATGTACTTTGTGCATGCTAATAATACCCCCATAAAAGGGTTTTAAAGGTAGAATGGTTGAATCTACTGAGTGGAAAAGGAAAGTGTTTATGTATGAGCTGGTACTTGAGGTTGATTTTGAGTCCAGGTTTAGGGAATGGCATCCAGATGCAGGGTGGGGTCATATGTCCAAAAGTGCACAGGTGTGCAGAGGCTTAGGTCTCTGGTGGGTAATCACTCCTGTTTCTGCCTAAAAGAACATGCCGTCCAAACATTCTCACTGCTGAATGGTACATCTACTTGGATAATTATGACACCTTCCAGATTTCCTATTTCTGTGAAAATGCTTCAACATATTTTAAGCTCTGGACTCCAAAATGTATCTATCCCTTTTTAAATGTTTATGAGAATTCCTTATTGGTCTTCAAATTATCCATTGACTCCTCAATATGAATCAGAATCTGTCAGATTTCTATCCAGATAGCTGATTTACATGTTGACCTCTCGGCTTCCTATCCCACATATTTTCTTCTTTTCCAACACCCTTCACCTTTTCTTACCAGACCATTTACTATCACTGAGATAACAATGAACAGAACTGTACTCTCTGTGTCCAACCATGTACTAGTTGTATGATATTGAACAGCCACCTAGTGTCTCCATGCTAAAGTTTCTATGAGCTTAAAATAGGAATAATATTACTATTTTATAAGATGTTATCAGACTTCAGGGAGTAATGTTTGTGGAGTAGTAGCTGTCATATAATAACTATAATAAAAAAGCTGCCAATTATCACCATCCGTTTTATTCTATTGTATTTTTGATACTATTTCTACTTCAAAACAGATGAAAGCCCAGTGCACATGTATAATGTCAGACATCAGACATAATTGCTAGAAAATATCTATATGGCTAATACCTTTCTTCATTAACCTGTTTTATTCCATGTTATTTTCATATGTACCGAACATCATGGTTTCCTCACTTGCCAAACACTACATTAAAGGAACTCATATACTTGGGGTAATTCTGGTTGATTGCCAGTCTCTCCAGCTCCCCTACTCCCAAATAAAGCCACGCTCTGCAGCCATAGGGTGAAGTTGGCTGGGAGAGAGGACCACTGGACTGTGACAGCAGAAGGGGCCAGAAGTCCCAATGATCACGTCTTCCTGGTGACACACATAGCCAACAGGCCACCCATACCCACTTTTCTTTTGGTCCCCTGATTCTCTTCCAGCTTCTCTTCCTGATTCCTGGTCTTGTTGTGCACTGAAGTTGTGCCTCTTCACCTGCACCAGATCAATGAGGTTACTGACAATGTCTCTTATACTCCACCCCCCTGTTCCTGACGTTCCCTCCGCCAGTACTTACACTCAAGGAGTCTTGAATTCTTACACTCCATACATTATTCTTCAGTCCTTGCAGAGGGTGTGTTTTTTCTATTAACTTGTGCATACTGCTGCAGGACAGACTGAGGAGAGCCTTCAGCTGTTTGCATGTCCCACAGGTCACATCCATACTGCCTAGCCCACCTGTGACATTAACATGTGTCAATTGCCTGGAGTAAGAACCACCTAGTGGATTGGGTGGTGTCTGTGGATGACTGATGCACAGGCTAGCAGTTTGAGAGGGGAAGACCAACCCTGGATGTGGGTGTCACCAAACAATAGGCCTATAGCCTGGATGTAATAAACAGGGAAAGGAAGCACACCTGTTTTGAAGACTGGTCTTCCTGAGCAGGTGTGTCCTTTTCCGCCGTCACCTTTACACATGGATCTGCTGGTGTCTGTATTCTTCAGCCACTGACCCAAACAAATACCAGCCACTCTCCAGGAAGCTTCCAGGCCTTTGACCTTGGAGTGGGGCCACATTCTGGTCCTTCTTGTGCTGTGACTTCCAGTTTCTTGAGATGTGCACCTCCTGGATCTCCTGTATCTACAATATGCCAATGGCCATTATAAACTCTCCTGTCTCTCCAATCCTGTAATCTGATCTGACAAATACTCTTTCATAGTGGTCTATACATTCCCTATTGATTCTGTTCCTCTAGAGAATCCCCACCGACACACCAACCACAAACAAGAGTAAGGATTTTAGGGCTGTAGTCCCTATCTGTCCTCAATTATAATTTCTTTCCTTGTCTTACACAGCCCAAAGACCTGTAAATTTCTTAGCTGATTCCATTCTATGTCCTGAACTCCATGCTCCAACAATGATGAATAATGACTTGTGGAATTGACATGCTAAACAACTAGCCCCTCAAAGGTGATAGTATTGAGTCTTCAAATAATCAGCATATTTCCACATTCACTTAGCTTCTAGAGGATAATAAGCAACTTGAAAATTTCCGTGTCCTTCTAAGGCTGTGTATAAGTGATACTAGCATGTATTTACAGCAGTGACCATACTAAGGTAAGTTCAGCCCTTCTGTGAGAGATGTACCTTTCTGAAGTTCATACTTGGTACTCCAGGTGTGCAGTGAAGGCTGCCGAAGCTGCTGGCTGGTGGAGGAGACTCAGAGACATGAGCTGTGCTGGTTGAACAGTCGGCATCCAGCTTTATGCTAATTCTTTGCTAAGACTTAGGAGTTCACTTACACATGGCTTTGTATTTGGCAACTAATTCAATCCTGTATAGATTCTTTACCTCTTTCTCTGTGCAGCAACTCCCTTTGTGGTTCTGTACACATTTTCAGTCACTTCCACCTTCCTGAACTCCACTCTCTCTACTCAGCTTGAGTTTCTACACTTGCAGTTTTACTGAGAAAATGTCTCAAGGTGGGCAGTCAGTGGAGATAGGGCTCACTTGGTTTATTTCCCTTTTGTCACAAATTAAATTCTGTGATATGTGTTATTCAATGTCTGAAAACAATTGCTTTAAAATTTTTATTTGGACTTTTAGTGGAGAGGCTAAGTCCTTAAGTTTCATCCAATCATTCTATTGTGGCCAGAGTGAAACAATTTCAATGATCTCTGAACCAATTCTCAGTCTCCTGTGTTCTGAGTCTCTGCTCTTATCATTCCCCACTCACCCACTCTTCTGATGGTTGTTAAATCTCAGCTTTGTGGAATATTTCAGGTCACCAGCTGAATTCCATTCTCTCAAGTTGTCCTGCTGTATCGGCCACATGTTCTAAATCTCTTTACTTGGAACCCTCAGTCTTTGGAGTTTTCAAACATTAGAGTGCCCACAATGGATGTTTCCTGCTTTAATTCTTGGGAAACCTCATCAAGATTTGTTAAAGCTTTAGGTATATGATGGTTCATTTTTTGAATCAATTTGAGTATTATGTTTCCTGGATGTTTGGTCAAATATTATTCTGGGTGTGTGTGAGTGTGAAGGTGATTTTGGATGAGATTGATACTTGAATTGGCAGAGTAAATAAAGTACATTACCCTCCATAAAATAGATGGCCCTTACTCAAGACAATAACGGAACAAAAAGATTACATAACAGATAAGTCCTTCTGCATAATTGTTTGAATCGGAATATTAAACTTTTCTAGTCTTCAGAAGCAGACTGAAAAATTGTTTCTTTTCAATGCACTAAGAGAAATTATCTATCCAAAAACAGAAAAAGAAAAACTGTTTCTTACTTGATCTCAACTTCGACGGGTTGGGACTGCAATTGATATCAGTGGTTTTTCTGGTTCTCATGTCTTTGGACCTAGAATTGAATTCCATATTATTGTCTGTCTTGGATCTCCGGCTTTCAAACTTCAGATTTTCTTAATGCTTCCACTTCCACAACCACATGAGCCAGTGCCTTATAATGAACACATACTACAAATATTTATGAGTACAAGTATGTACACACTTTCAATAAGTTCTGTTCTTTTGGAGAGTCCTAATAATATGAAAGTCTCACAAATTTTATATAGATCTGGACTGGTCACCAAAACTCATCCTTATAAAAAGCTTCTAACTTATTGTCTCCATTTGAATGTGTAATAGATATCTCCATAGTAACAAGATTAAATCTTTTTCCATAAATTGACCCCAATCCTTCTTTAATCTTTTCTATTTCTCAATTTTAATAGATAGCAAGTCCATTTTTCATTTGCTAAGGGCAAAAACATTGAATTGGCCTTTATGTCTTGTAATTTTCAATTTGATCTATTAGTAAATCATGTCACTACTATAATTTAGACTTTTTTCTTAAGATATACTACCACAGTATATTAAACAAATCAAATGTATGCAAATTGTTTATATTTTTACACATGCATACACATATGTAGCACTCCCCTGACAACATATTCCCAGTAATTCTCCATAGTATCTTCTCAACAGCAACTGTCCTCAGGTTAACCACTACTTTGACCTCTATTACTACAGAATACTTTTGCTGAGATATACAATGTGGTGTGCTTTGTGCAGTACCTCGTTCCAACATTATTTTGGTCAATATCATGTCTACTACATTAAATCATTGTCTTCCACATTTCAGTGACACTCTGCATTGCTTCATCATGCCTCACTTTATGAGGGATCCAAAGCATATTTATATATTTTTTCATTTTATTCTCTCAAGTTTTGGGCTGTTGTTAATAAAGACACATATGTCTTTATTTTGGAATCTACATCCAAAAGTGAAAATGCTGGATCATAAGTATGTGCACATTTACTTTTATTGGAAAATATCAACAGCTTTTTCTAAATTGAATGACAGATATATTTTCAAACTGACCATAGAATATAGTTTCAGTTTCTTTATGTCTTGGTCAATGTTCTTTTTCTTTTTAGCTTCTTTCATTTGTGTTTACTAGAAGCCATTGAAGATTAAATTCATGTGATAACTTCATGATAATGATGTCAAGCAAACTTTTCGTTTTAATCAAGCACCTTCATATCTGTGTTTTATGTATGTGTATGTGCAGTACCTGTTCAATTCTAGGCCTTTCTTCATGGTATTAGCTGAGATCTTGTTTTTTTTTTTAGATTTTTACATTTTCTGGAATGGGGACAAGTTATTATCTTACTTTGTTTCTGTTGAATTTTTAAATTTCATTGGTTTTTCTTGTTTTTTTGGTAACAAATTGAACACAGGACCTTGCACTTGCCAGGCAGGTGCTTATGCAACTAAGCTGTATCCCTGGTGAATTTTTAAATTTCATGTCAGTGTTTCCTTTATGATTTAAATAGCTTTTGCTCCTTTCAAAGTCTTCTCAAAGTTTGACTATTTAGCTTTAACTTTCAGGTATATAATCCAGCTGAGATTCATTTGACACAAGTACATGAAGTCACAGCTTTTTCCTTATTTTATAGATATCATACTGACCCAGTACCTTTTAACAAAGCTTCCCCTTACCCCACTCAATTGCACTGCATGTCACATGTTAAGTCATTATTGTTTCTGCACTATTGCATTTTGTAGCTGCTTTTAACACCAATGCCATACTGAAAGTGCTTTCATTTTAATAAATTTCAGTGAATGATAGTGTAAGTGTTGCAACTGTATGTTCTTGATTGTTGCTATGCCTAATCTTGCTCATCTGGGCTTATTCAGGGACAATTCCTATTGATTGCTGTATTTTTTGCCTGTGTATGAGCCATTCTTTCTTTGCATGTTGCATAATGTGTTTTGAAACCTGGACATTTCAAACAATATGATTTAACCACTTTGGAAGTGAGATTTATCTGCTTTTTACAGTTATTTTTGTTTATTTAGTCACCTTTATGAATGAAATCTGTAACATTTGTATTCTCAATTATGTGACCATTTAAGTCTCATCTCAGTAGGTTCAGGGATGAGCTAATGATTGGACAAAGATCTCAAAGACCTGAATCCATTCAATAACCCAGTGTTTGCTCACAGGTTCTGTGTGTGCTTTGGGCACACAGTCATTATTCAGTGTGTTTTCAGTTGACATTTTTGCCTTAGCCTTAATTTCCTGCTTGGTCAGCACTGCAAGACCCTTCAGAGCTGCTGACTTTCTTTGGTAATTCCTTCAGTCACACAGACCTGTCAATGTCTGTGCCCTTGCAGGTTTCCAGGAATATGTCAGAGCCTTTTAAAAACTATGACTTCATCATTACTCAATTTTCTTTTTAATTATTTTGTTTAATCTATGATTTGCCCCAACTCTTACCAAATTAGAATCCAAATCTAATTTTTTAAATAAACTCCCCCAGGGAAAGTGCTTTCTACATTGCATGTACTACAATTCAGGTTAGATCCAAACAGCTCTGTGAGCTCCGCCCACTCCCTGCTGTAAACCAGTAGACAGGACAGATGGCACCAATCCTTTGAGAGTCAGGCATCTGAGCAGCTCTAGCATTGTGCAGCTCTTATTGGTGGGCTTCAGGCTGGACTTGGATTGTGGCTGCTACCTTTCAGTGTTATTTAGGAATTTGAGAGTGGGAAGTAAGGGTAGGGAAATTTAAAGGCCACACAGTGCAATAGTCTTGTTGATATTTAGCGACTATTTGATTGATTTTCAGGTTACTAGAAGCCTTTGTTTAATTTTTAGAGTCCTGACAATTTTGTTGCTCTTGTGGAGAAATTAATTTTGGAGACTTCTTTTCTCAGTATTTCAGATATTTTTATATAATGTTCCACTTTGTTGTTATGAGTATAAATAACAAATATTTTTGCATAGTATTGAACGTGTATATATCTAGCCACTTTGAAGAATTCACTTGGGTCACTGATGCAGGAGTATTCTTAACAAAGAGCTTGGAATCCATCCCTGCTGATTGGGAAGGAGGCCAGGCCACCCATTGACACCCTCCACAGAGAGTGGAGATGATGTGGGCGTTCACCCGGGAACCTGGGCACCTGCCCGTCCTTGCTAGGGAAGTCTTAGGAGAAGCCAAAGGAAGACTGCAGGCAGCTAAAAGGTTAACTAGGGACTATAGGAACTTTAAAAATAATTCTCATAAGGAAAAACGGTTTTCTTTAAAACTCCACACACCAAACAGTAGTTATCAAGCTGCATTCAAATTTTCAGTATGCATTTTGTTAATGTTGTCCACTTATTTTTCCTAAAATCTCATGGAGTAGGTATTATTTTCCTAAGTAGAAAGTGGTACATTTTTACAAATTATTCATAGGATGAACTTATCTGGATCACACTTGGAAAGGAATAAGCAGAAATGCTAAATATCAAATTGCTGTTGATATGCCATATAATCTTGTTAGAAGAGATGATTCTATATAGGTTAAGTATTTCTGAAGTTGTGCTGATTACTTTTATTAAATGTTTTAAACACATTTTTCTTATGTAAGTTTAGGTTGAAAATATCAAACATAAAGAGAATATAATCCTAAAACACTAATAGTCAATCATTTAAAAAATTTGACCTTGAGAACATGCCTCAAAGTGATAGGTACAACTTTTTTTTAAAAAAAAGAAAACATGGACAATAAAAAATTACAAAATCTATCCTTGTGTGGGCTTTTATACAATCCCTTACATAACATATCTATTACCTTAACTCACTTGAATCTCACAGGAATCTTTGCAGTAGGAATTATTACAGTCCTTTCACAGAGGAAGAAAATGAGTCAGATTTACTAACGACTTAAAACCACTCAGAAAGTTACAAGTTGCCAAACTCGGTCTGGATTAAAATTTTTTTGGTCCCAAGTTTTACATGATTTTTAAATTGTCTTTAAGGACAAATATTAGTTTTGCAAGAGTAGGGGTATTTACCTGCTTCTAGCCTTTGAGTTCCTAACACATAACATCATGCTTTGATAATCTGGGTCAAAATATGTAGATAGAGTTGAGACTATATTAATTTTTAAATATAAAATAAATAGCATTGTCTCTAAATTTATCACCTCTGAGCTTCAAGAATTTCTGAAATTATATAAGGAAGCTTTTAAGAAGTAGCATCTATTCTATTTGCATCGTTCCCAGAAATAGAATATTTATCTATGTAAATGTAATGTTATTCTCACCTGTCAAAGGAAAAATCAAACAAAAAATGGGCAGATGTGTTCAGATATTCATTGAGACATCTTACATTATATACTGTCTCTTAATTGTGTGGGCCACTGAAGTAGGTTATAATCCTTTGTGCTAGTTCAGTGCCTTCCACTTGGACAAACAAGTAGTATCTTGGCCGCTGGTATTGATCACGAAAAGAATTTGAATTTTTGCAGGCAACAGACTCATGAGAATTATGAAGATCTACAGCAGCGCTGAATTGCTGGACAACAGTGAATTCTGAATAATGCATTCCAGTCTGTGTTATTAAAAATGCAGTATGTGTCAGTCACAGAAAACCCAGCTCTCAAAGAGGAAGGCTTTTCCATTCTCCACTGTGACTTACAGCAAACAGATTTTTAATGAATTAAAGCTGAAACCCATAATTTACCCCTCTTTGTAAATTCCTGGCAAAGATTCAAATTAGATATTTAGTTGTAGTCTGTTAATCCAGGGTGTCTAATGTATTTTCATTTTATGGATTGAAGTGTGTTCCGTGTGTATTCTGTATATGCCCATATGCACAAGTACGATACAAAGATGAATTAATATAAGTAAGAGCATCCTTGAGGAAGGAAAACAGCTAGTTTATCATTGAAATAGGCTTTGGCTTCTCCCTCCACACCATAGTAATAACTACTCTGCCTTAAGGTAAATGAGAAATAAAAGTGTAATTGTAAACAGTTATTTAAAAGAGGGACATGAGGAAAAGAGTGAATGGCAGAAAGTCTAGCTTATACCATCGTGTCTTTGTCTATTGAAAATACATGCAAAGAAATTAGAACCAAACTGTGAAAAGAAGATTCAAATATACTCCTTTTGTACTTCTCTGAAAGAATATTCATTTCACTAAGAATTATTTCGGCAGCCTGGTGTTTCCCCGTAACTGAACAAAGCCTCAGAATTCTCCGCTGCCTCCCTGGCCCGCAGGTGTCTGGCCCCGAGCACTCACCCTCTGTCATCACAGCCTGTGCCGGCCGCACCTCAGCACAGGCGGCCAGCTCTCCGCTCTCCTGGGCCAGGTGCTTTTCTCCATTTTGTTTCCCTAGTCTGAGCGAGCAATCAACTCTTTTCATTTTATGATGTTTAACACATTGATTATGGTATTTTTTCTTGATTTTTTTCTTTTGACTACTGCACTGTGAAGTAAATAGAATGAAGGGAATCAAAGATTTTCTTGGAATATGAAGACCAGGTGGGAATGCTGAGTTCAAACACTGATCTTGTTCCCGCCTTGTGAAAATTAAAGGGTGCTATTTTGGTCGGGCTGTGGGTCTTATTGAGAGGTGTGTTCTGTTTGTTTGCCTTTGCCCCTCACTCCTAAAATGAAACTTCGGAAGAAATGCTCTTGTGAAATGGAACTTTTTCTCTGTGCACCTACTTAGAATTAGCTCTACCTAAGAAATCTTTCACCACCACATGTTTCCCCAAGTCCTTTTGGAGAACAATCGCCTACTTTCAGTCAGCACTGGAAACATCACCTGCATGCTTGCAATATCTTATTCACTATTAAAACTTTTTTAAAGAAGTGTGTGGTGGTCAGAAATGCAACATGCAAATACAACATTCTTTTCCATTTTGGTTCATGAAATACTAATACAAAGGATGAAGATAAATTTATAAGTGAAGTCATAATATGGAGCTACTCCCATCACCCTTATTCCAGGGAAGGAAAATGAGTCAGCTGTGTAAATAACTCACCTGATGTCACAAAACTGCTGCATAGCGCAGCTGGGGGTTGGAACCAGGCATCACCTGCTCAGGGTTGAGATTCCCAACTCTCACAGGACACCAGGTCCTAAGTGGTGACCACCAGGTCAACTCACCCCGCACAGGAGCTCCTGTTATCAGGGGACAGAAGCATGTCAGCTTTGTTTCCAGAACAAGGGAGAAATTTATCTTCAGAGCTCGAATATCTTAGTTCCTTCAGGTGACCCTTGGCATATGTGGTAGGGTACAGATGTGCAATTTTAGATTGAAAATACAGGCCACCGAGAGAGAAAAATCTAGCATTGGGCTTTATCCAGGGTATATTCCCAGTAACTTCAGATAGATTCAACAGCAAATGCTATTGGAATCTATCTGAATATATAATAAAATGTACATTACTATTTGGGCCATTCCTTCTCAGGCTATATCTTGTAAGGGACCAGTTTGTATGTCCCCAATCCCATTCTGCATGGACAGACACAAGTATTTTTTCTGTATACTGTTCACATAGCACTGGCCAAAAAATGAGATGCCACAAGCTCTCCACCAGCACGAGTCTGTACTGCTCAACAGGATCGACCCACTCACCACATCCATAGGTGTCTTTGCAAAGTCAAGCTGCCATAAACATTTCTAAAGGCTCTGTATGTGTACTTTACCCCACTGGAGATGAGTAGTAGAATGCAGATGGACATTATTCCTCTGACTACAACTGAGCAGCTTCGGTTTAGGCAGCTGGGTGTGATCCAAGCAAGGTCTGGCAGGGAGAAAAACAAAACTCTGATGAAAATGGAGTTTACTAGAAATTACTTTTTAAAAACATTTTTAAATGAAGGACATTGATAAAAGGATCACCGCCATTTGTCATTGTTAATGATTTATGTGTAAAATATTAGAAAAACCAGTGGCATTGTGTGAAGACAGAGTATTGTTAATATAAGTGTTGTAGAAATCTATTTTGGAACCAAAAAGTTCTTTCCTTAAGATACTATTTGGTAGGCTTCTTTATGCAAAGAAAGTAAGGGAATATTTAATAAATATCCACTCCCCAACACAAGAGAACTCTGTGTTGTTCTCAACACATGAAGGGCTCTGCCTAGGAAGTGAAAGAAATAGGTGGTCAGTAGGAAAAGAAAGGGATCCTTGTGCTTCTCCAGGATATGGTTGGCCAGAAATCTTGAAATCTGTCTACAAAACATCCAGCATGTATATACATATGTATTTTTCCCTTCCTTCTTTCTTTCTTTTCTCCTTTTCCTCATCCTCATTGTTCTTTCCCCTTGAGGAATTTCTTTTCCTTTCACAATATCTATTGTACATTTTGGGTTTTATTTACTCTTTCAGGTTGATATCACCTTGTTTTGAAATTCTGTATTGTTTTTATTGTTCTTGTGTTCTTTTTTTTGTCTTTGTTGTTATTGTGTTTTTCTTTAAAATAAAAAATCAGACATGCACACACAGATTGTCCTCAGTTTATATCAGAGAGGAAGGAATGTCCATAGTAAACAAAAATGGAATAAATTCCTGAATCCACATCTAAAATCTGGGGCCAAAGCTGCTAACCACCTTGAAGGAATTTTCCAATTCCTGTCATTTAGGATCTTGGGATGTGAGGCCACATGGGAAAAAGGACTCGTAGCCCTGGACTCCTATAGTGGGAGGAGTTGTAAAGATGTATACAAAAACCCAAACATTCTGCAGTGGAAAAATAGACATCTGCCCGACAGAAGTAGACGACAGAGGAAACTGTCTAGCTTATCCTCCATTCAAGTAGAGGGAAGTTGGGGTGTGTGTGTGTGTGTGTGTGTGTGTGTGTGTGTGTGTGTGTGTGTTTTAAATAAGTGTAAAATATGTATATCTTGTATCTGCAAATTAAAATTTTATTTTTTATAATTTACCTCAGTAGATTCTAGAGCCTCCATATTACTGGTGGCCAGACTAAATCCTTCCTTTAAAGAAGGTATTTCATTTTTCCTGCTTTAAAATTAAGTCTTCTAGAAATAAAAAAAAGATAAAAGCCCTGTAACTCTTGTTACCGCTATCAGTTTACACTTCATGTTCTATTCTGATGTCTGTTGTAATCGTCAAGGGCCAATTTTTTGGAAAGTCTATATATTTTCCTAACACAAGGGGCGGGGTTGAGACATCTTTCTTGACCTTGTTCATCTCAGGCTCTCCCCCAGCTGCAGTAACAAAGTCCCCTGTAGGGCTGGGGATATAGCAAAGTCCCTGTCTCCACAAGGAAGTCACATGTGGCCTTTGTCCCCAGAGGCCTCAATGACTTCCCACAGTGCAGGTAGTCAGGCCACTCTGATGCCCTTTTGGCACTAGCCTGTACTTGCCAGATTTGACCTTGCTGCTCTCTGACCCCCACACTGTCTTCTTCCCAGCCTCTGGTCACTTGGAGACCTCCTACCAGGACTTTCTTTTGTCCATGACATTTATTTCTTCATATTGCCCCTGATGCACACTTGTCCTGAGATCCTCTACCCACTGCAACAGTGGCATTCATTTTTGTAGCTAGCATAGAAAAATAGTGTCATTTCCTTAAAATGGTCAAAAACTCAGAAGAAAAGCTCTCCACAAATTGAGGGAATAGCTAGACAACCATGTGTCAGAGTAAAATGATAAAAATCTCAACTAAATTGAGGAAGAAAGTAAAGCAGAGAAGAGGTGAGAGCCCATTCTGGTTTGGAACTCTACAAAGAAATGTCCCATAGGGCATCATTTGCCAAAGCAGAGTGGACAGAATATGCTAACATCAATAACACAGTGTGTTTAAGTAAGGAAGTGCCTGAGACCTGCTTTACCTGTGTCACCCTCCAGAGCTCCTCCTTGCAAACGTGAGACAATCTGGAAGAGACAGGACTGCTTTAAAATAATCCTAGGAGGGATTCACAGCTGCTGAGATAGCTGGCAGAATAGAGGGAGTGTGGCTTCAGGACAGGAATGCCACAGGTCTCACAGGTGGAGACCATGTGAGAAGAAAATCCCTGTGGTCCTGTAAGAGGCCGGGGACTTATCATAGGGACAGCAGGATTTAGCTAGGGAGACCAGGTGTCAGGAAATGGGGCAGAGATCTCAGTTTCCAAATCCTCACTGAAATTTATCCACTCTCCATCACCCCCTGGTAAAGTAAAGAGGGAAACTTTTCCTCCATTAAGCAGGTTTAAAAGTCATTATATTATTTAAAAAACTGAGCTGTGGCTAAATTTAAATCTGGACTTTCTAATTAGTGAACCACAATACGGGATTTTTTGTGTCACTTGATTTTAGTTAAAGAAAACAAATTCATATTTCTGCACCTCACTGTTGTGTAGTGCATTCAAATCTATATAATGATTTGTTTCTCTGTGGAGAGTGTTGTGCTTTTATTTGTTTGGCTGAAAATGCTGATGCTGTTTTGATTAACGTTTTGATAGCTAAAGAAAAGGAAAAACTCTGCTCTGACCTAAAATTTATTTTTAAACGCTCATATAACTTTTATCTTTATTTTTCCCATGTGGTTATGACCCAAACAGATTACCTTGACAGCTTTCACACTGAACAGTGTCACCGCATTCTTTAAATAATGCCTACCGGACCAAATAAGACAGCGGCCTGAAGGTACTAAACTGTGATGTGCTTCCTTTTTCATAGAAATGAACAGCATTAGAGGATTTCAGCATGTTCTCTGACTATTAAATTAATGCCACGAGCACTCTAAAGTCTGACCTGAACAAGAGAGACACATAACCTGCATGTGAAATGCTTGCTCAGAAAGAACAGTACAGAACATGAAGAATATGACAAATTGTCTTCTGCCTCAGAATATGAGCCTCTGTGAGCTCTGTAACATCTGCCTATGTCCTTTCCAAACAGAAAAATTCTTAAAACTTTGCCTCTGTTCATCATTGTCTTTGAGCCTTCTTAGCCTCAATCCCTTTGCTTTTTGTAAGCAATACAAATTTGAAATTCTTCTTTACTATATGAGGCAGAGGTATTGGTTTATTACCAGGCAAGTAAAAGCAGTAGGACAGTAGCTTGCTGAATTAACCCACGTGACATGGAATAGGAAATATGTGACGTGGAGTTAGCCTCTGAGTCTGTCCTTGTCTCAGTGTGTGATCTTAAAAAAAATCATATCCAGATATCAAACCACCTATCAATGTGATAGTTTAACCCAGCAGAATGCATTCCATATCTATGGTGTTTGGTACCTTGGTCACTACTAACCACATGAAATGTGAAACATGAGGCTGATCATAATTGCATTTAATTTTAACTAATTTAAATTTAAAATGGAATCTGGGCAAAATATTTTACCATTAAACCTGAACCTATTATTGATATTGGACGAAGCTTTACTTGAAATGTCCTATCCTATAAGATGTTCCTGAATGTTATGGTTGATACATTGTGTCAACTTGGGGAGTCTAGAGGTTTGGCTGACTGACCCAGCAGTTGTGCATCTTGGGGTAAAAAGGACATGCCCTTACCCTTCTGGGATGTTGTTTATTATGTTTATTTGGGAAGTTTAGAAGGTTAACTATGTGACTCAGAAGGGAGCCCGGGTGCTTATTTGTATTCATCCTAACCTGCGCAAGAGGAAGGCACGCAGAGGGTGTGGGTGTAGAGGACCCCCCACCTCCCCAGAGCTGGTAGACTGTATAAAAAGAAACTGAGGAGGGACCGGCTGCTGGCTCTTCCGAGGAGCTCCAGTCTTCACCTTCAGCTTGGTCGTCTCCTGGCTTCCGGTACAGACTGTTCAGCTTCCGCCTGGGACTCTTCAGCATTCTGGTGTTGGCTCTCCGGCCTTCATCATAGATTCATTAGCATTTCATCGCAGACACAACAGCCCTTGTTACAGACTTGCATGGACACTGCGGTGAGCTCCAGGCCCCAGACCTGGGCTCTTCAATCTCCAGTGTGCAGACACCCTCTGCACATTTCCTCATCTAACCCTGTAGCTGACCATTGTAAGCCAAATTTATAATTTCTTATACATTTGTATATCTTGTGTAAATCTGTTTCTCTAGTAAACCCTGACTGATACACTGAGGTATCAGTGTGTTGGGGCTCTGTTATTTCTAGTCTCACATGTAATTAGGTCCTTTGCCAAACTACACTTCACAGATCACATCTTGTGACTATCAGCTGATTAATTCACATCAAATGGTAATTTGTGTGTCAGTGTAAAACTGTAATTTGTTCATTTGAATATATTATGCAGATATCATGAGTTATAGAAATAGGTATATAAATGTAAACCATTGTAAAAAGTCAATTACTTTGTAATAAATCATTATAAAATTTAGTAGGTGAAAGCAACAGCTATTTATGATCTCAGTTGCTGTGGCTGTGTAATGCGCTGTGACCTGGCTGTGTGCCTCCAACTCCAAGTCTCTTTAGGGGTTGTAGTCACCTCTTTTCTTGACTAGGGAAAGGACTGCAGCTCCTAGATCTATGTAATATGGTCAGGGTTGAGGTATCCACCGTTTGCCACAGGTATAAAAGGTAAATGCTACACGAACCTCTCCATCTATGGAGAGCATGATTATCTCAGAACAGGGTGAGATTGGGAGAAGAGAGACTGAGACACACCATAAGCAGTAGTACTGGAAATGTGAAAAGAGCAAGATCACAAGTGTGAAAGGCCACTGTATTAAAACACAAAAGCAATGCTAAGAGAAATTAAGGAAGACCTAAATAAATGGGGAGATATATTGTGCTTATGGTTTACATGATTCAATATTTTCCTATAACAGTCCTTTCTTAATTGATCTAAATATTCAATAAAAATCACACAGTGACCTTTTCTATACATATTTGACCAGCTCCTTCTGACATTCATATAGAAATGCAAAGGACTGAAAAAAGGCATGACAACTTTTAGGAGAAAAAAATCAAAAGACTTTACTATACAGCTATAGTAAAAAAGATAGTGTGGTATTGGCACACAAATAACAAATATATCAATAAAGAAGAATATACGTTCTAGAAATAGACTCACACTGTATAGATAAGTGTCTTTCAATTCATATGCAAAAGAGCACTCAGTGAAGAATCCATTTGTAGGTATTTATAAGTCAATATCCATATGGAAATAAAGTAACTCAATAAGGATCATGAGCTTAAGTATAAAATCTAAAACTATAAAACCTCCAGAAGAAAACATAGAAGACAATCCTTGGAAACTTAAGTTAGACAAATATTTCTTAAACACAATGACAAAGGGAGCATCCATAAAAGAACATGTAGAAGACTCCATTAAAAGAAATAAAAGATACACTATTGTCTTAGTTACTTTTCTCATTGCAGAGACAAAATAACTGAGACCCAATGTTAAAGGGAGGAAAGGCTTATTTAGCTCACAGTTTTCAGATGTTTAACTATAATTGGCTGGCTCCAAGGCAGGATGGCCCAGGGCAGAGGAGCAGCAATTCATGGTAGCAGGAGACAGCAAAAGCCATGAGTGCTTAAAAGAATCTTTCTGCCTGTTTTATATTTTATCTGGACTGCTGTAATTAGGGTAGTATCAAACCAATCAGTGGACTAATTTAGCAATCACACATCCTTAATCCCAGCATCACACACTCTAGATACACCCCCTTCCAAAAATGCCTAAGACTGCTTGCGGCTTTGGGGAGACATCTAGATACAAACCATAACAACTCTAGAGTGGGGTAAAATATAGTGTGTACATGCAATCTATGGGACACAGGGCACTGATAGAGACTGCATAAAGAATTGTCAAATTTTCATAATAAGGAAAAGATCTTAATAAAGAAGCACAAGATATTTAATAGCCACTTTATAAAAAAGATACTGATGTGGTAGATAAGAAAGGGATGCTTGAATGAACAAACAAGCAAAGGAAAAGATGCTCAACATACTGCAACATTCTGGTGTTAATATGATTACCCACCTGCTAGAGTTTCTAAAATTGAGAAGGCAGCATAAAAACTCTTCTTGAATTAAAATTCTTAAACACATTCGGCAGAAATGTAAAATGATGTAACTACTTTGAAAACAGTTGGCTAATTTCTTAAAATCTTCATCACCTATAATGTAATCACATGATTTATTTGTTGAAAACCTATGCCTATAAAACAACATGTACATACATGTTTGAAATAACATCATTTCTAATAGGCCTAAACTAGGAACTGCATAAATGTCTCTTAATTGGTGAACTTCCACCATTTACGTTAGAGCTGTAGAAACAATGGTTCTCAGCAATAAAGCAAGAATGAACTATGGGTAAATGGAACAATACTAATGAATCTCAAATTCATTTTTAATTGCTTTACTGAAATATAATTTAGCAATATCCAATCTATCCATTTAATATGTGAAACTTAATGGCTTTCCATGTATTTATAAAATTGCTCAAATCACCACCCTAATAGAATATATTTAACATCCCACAATAGTCTCTAAATTAAATAAGCCAGACCAAGATACATATATAGGTTGCATATTATTTATATAAATTTCTAAAAATTATACCTTAGAACAAAGGTTGCCAGCTATGAAACTGTATCCCAGTAGGCAAAATCTATGCTTCTATCGTTTCTGTAAATAAAGTTTTATTTAAACACATTTATGTCCACTTGCTTAGGCACTATCTAAAAGGACATGCTTGCTACAACTGTAGAATGGAGTAGTATGGCCTGCTTAGCCTGAAATATTTAGTATTTGGCACCTTAGACAACAAGTTTTGCTGACTGCTCGTTCCACACGAACAGCACGAGTGATGTTTATTCATGTGGTTAGGCAAGTGGAGAATGAGCAAGAGAAAGGGCGTGTCATATTGAGGTACTTCCAAGGGTGATGAATGTGTTCAGATCTTGGTCGTGGTGTTGCTTCATAGATTTATGAATATTTCATGATTTTAAAATTTTGTATTTTTAAATTTGTGCCCTGTATTTTATGTTAATTTCACCTTAATAGTCTTTTGTAGAAGAAATATACATTTTTATATCTCCTTCACCTGTCAAAAACTGATTATATTATTTTTGTCTGTTTTTTAAAACTTTATTTCAACTTAACTGCTTACAAAAATACACTTATATGGGTTAATAGATTGCAAGTTATCCTATACAATTCAACAAAATCCATGGTTACATGGTTTAAGATTTTTAAAAAGATTTGCAACCTGGTTATTTTCATCTATTACAAATCTAGAAAACATCCTTCATCAAATGCTGCTCAAGAATGCAACAAACTTGACTATATTATTGACTTAAAATGTGAATTAAATGTCTCCAAATAAATGGTGAATGAACTCTGTAATATTTTGAGCTTGACATTTTGGCCAACAAAAAATAAAATAGTTTATAGAGAGAGATGATGAAAGTACTATTTGTTTCAGGTTTTCTTATAAAATTATGAACAAAAATCTACTGACATGTTTACAACAATAAAAAATATTTTTAGCTGATCCACTAATAATTTTCTGATGGAATAATAAAAATCTAACAAAGAACAGTTATTTAAAGTTTTGAAAAAGAAGAGTTAGTGCCCATGCATGACTTATAAATGAAGTATTTTGTTTATATTTGTACATGCATGCTATTGGTTTATTACCTAAAAATACTGAATGCAGCATGACCATCTCAGACTCATTTATTCACTGGAAAACCCTTCAGAGTGCCTGGAACAATTTGTGTAATGAAATCTACTTCTTTGGGTACAAGTAAATAGAGATCAATATTTCTAATAGAAACATCTAAATTAACTCACACTATATGTATAGAATAGACATCTGATTTTAAAGTCTTATCAAAATATAAAATATATGATTAATAAATGTGTAGATTACATAGTGAAATTATCATACATTGAAGATATACACTTAAAATGTATTGACTTTGTCTCACCAGTTTCTTTTGATTTTTAAGACATGGCTACTAGAAAACTTTAAGTTACATAAAGGAGGGGCTTACACTTTCTTTCTGCTGAGCAGCTCTCTCTTCATTACTCAGGAATGAAACTGGCTTTCTGGAGCAAGTCATTATGTCACAGCTACTTATGCCAAAGTGTCAGGGGAAGTGACAGAGAAGAGTTTTCCGGTGGATGACATGAGTATCAAGTACTCACATTCCCCTCAGTAAGGGGACTAGAGGGACACTGCTTGAAGTAAGCCACCTAGGAGGCCACACAGACCAGCTTCGCACCACTGGTCAGGTCTGCAGGACAATTCTTAACTATCTGCACACCATGTCCTTTCCTAAAATGCATAGACTCAAAACCCATGTTGTAAAGTGGGAAGATGGTAATGGAGAGCAGGAATTTGGGGTCTCTCAGAGAGAGATGGAAAATAGTGGGGCAGGCTAAGGGGGTGAAGATGGTGCCAGGACGCCTGGCAGAGGAAACCCACTGGCTGAGGGCTGTTGTGCTATGAACCAGAAGGCTGCTGATGTGCTCAGGTTGTCAGCAAGTGCTGCAGAACTGGGAGACCCACTGACTCCCAATGACAGGAAACCAGAACAAGTGTGAAAGGTCACCTGCTTCAAGTCTCTCCAGCACAGCTGGATGTGGCTGGCCTGTCTGTGGGAATGAGGGCTGGCCAGGTGTATGGATAACTGCCTGCTTAGGAAATGTTCAGCACACCTGCCGCCACTGTGTTGGTTGGAGCCTTACAGTGACACTGAACTTACTGCCTAGGGGGGCAGCACAGGAGTCTGAATTCCCCCTATGTGCACTACTTCAGAAGGACGTGCACATGGCTGATCTGTCCAAGTAAGAATGGAGTTGTTATGATTTGAGTCAAGATGGCGCCCCAAAGCCTCATGAATTCTTAAATTTTTTCACAGGTGGGGGAATCTAGTTTGTGATCTATTCAAGGTCCAGTGCTGGGATTAAGGGTGTGAATGCTACAACCGCCCCAGGGCAGGTAGCCCAGAAAGAGGTTGTTCTCTCCTCTTCCTCTCTTGTTTTTGTATCTGCCTTTGCCGTGAACAGTTGCCCCTCTGTCATGTTACCCTGCCTTGGAGCCAGCTGACTATGGGTTAAAACCTCCACAAACTGTGAGCTAAATAAACTTTGCCTGCCTTAATTTTTAGCATCATATATGTTATCTCAGCAACCAGAAAAGTAACTAAGGGGGGTGTCTTTACACTTTTATATGGAATAAACATGTTTTGCAGTGGCCGAGTGCTTATTGTCGTCTAGCTATCAGGCAACGCATGGAGTGGAACGGCAGAATGACTTTAACAATAGCAGAAAACTTAACTGTTCCTATGCTTTTTATAAGATTAAGGAAAAAATAATTTAGAGGTAATTATTCATTAGTGAAATGGAGAAAGAACAAGTGGCACATAATGGTAGGGTTTTCTCTGTGGAGTGGGAATAAGTCAGGTGGAAAACCAAACAATAAAAGTTTTAAAAAAGTACAATTAATAAGTAAACAAGATGATAAGAAATAAGCAATTGTTGTTATATTGCATATTGTTGTCTTCAAATTAATTTTTCAGATTACCAGATAAAAGCATGCAAAATTGCTCAAGAAAATTTAAGCATTAACTATTCCTTTCTGTTTTTTTCTTTGTTGTTGTTACTTTGTTATTGTTTTTTCTCTTTAAAACGAAAAACACAATTAATAAGTAAATCTGAACAATATTATGAAAAACTTAATAAACATGGGTACACATTTAGTTCTGGAATATTCCTTTTCTATTCAAATTCATACTAAAATGATCAAATTGTTTAATTGTGTGCCTCAGAAACTGATTCTTCTCATGGACTTGAGAAAACTCTACATTTCAGAATGGCACGTGTATAAAATGAAGAAACAGACAAAAATAGAGAAATGAGTGAAATTGCTGTTGTAGATTTCATGCACAATCCTGAACTTGGTACTTTGCTAACTGAAATCAGCTGGGTAATAAAACGTGAGCGTGACTCCCAGAGCAAGTCCATAACCTCTCCGGCTTATCCCTGACCTCCGTTATTTGAAAAAATAAACTTAGCCCTGTGTCCTGAAGGTGGAAAAAAAAGACATTGATGCATGAATGTGTGGTGGAGTTTAAAAATATGCAATGACTCTTGGGAAATACACTATGTATTAGAAAGAAAAAAAATGAGAGGAAGGAAGAAGAGGGAGAAAGAGACAGCCAGAAATCCCTATTTTGCTGCTGCAAGTTGTCAGTGTATGGCAGTCTTCACAATGTTCCCCGTGACAAAACCCCTGCTAGTTTCTATTTTTAAAGTCCTACTACTGCTCTGAAACAGGCTAGCTGCTTTTCTCGGTAAGAATTTTCTTATTACCTCTTCCCCCTGCTTCCTGAATATCCACAATAAGCAAACTTTTGACAGTGTTTGTAAAAATTAACTTTCCTTGGTTATATTTGTATAAAAACTCAGTCACTACATCCAGACCAAGGGGTTAGCTCATTGGGAAAAAGTCTTCAGGGGCAAATCATTTTCCGGTCATGTGCCTCCTCAAGTATGGACCACACTGAATAGCCCTTTGGCCATAAATGTTTCCATACTGTTGGGGGACTTTATCTCTAAAGTCATATTTTATTCTCACTATTACAAAATGAGCCCCTTCAACCTAATAAAACAATAACCTGACATGCTTCAGGAAATAGTCTGTGATTTTCAGATAATGATAGGATTTTAGAATAAATTGGTGTCTTAAAGATCTACAGATAGATTTTGTTTCTATTCATATAGTATTTCTTTTATTATTAAATTAAGACAATATTTTCTAAAACCAGTGACTTCATGTGAAAATCTACATTTCTAGTTTCTCATCCAGAATTGATCTTCTCACGGCTGTAAGTCAGAATCCTTTCCGGCATTCTCACAAGAGCTGCATTGGGCCTCTGCTTTTATGTCATGATATCCTGTTATTTCTGTCTTCCCATGGGGCACCTTGCTCAGTGCCCTCTCTCCTGGATCCCCATAGGATGATGGCTCTGGAATCTCTAGACAAAACCTCCAGGATGATGGGAAATCCAGGAGATGATAAAGTGTGTGCCTCTTCCCTTTCTAAATGATGACCCACTGGAAAATAAAAGGAATAAGGAGGCAAAAGTTCCAAACCAGCTTTAATTTTAATAAAAAATAGCTGAAGAATGTGGCCTTAAATATATGTCCCAATGTGACTCTAAGTATGTCTCCCCCACCATGAGACCATGTCTCTAGACCATGAGACAGCCGACCGGAGGCAGGTGGGATGTTCTCTCAGCAGGTCCCCATTCTGCACAAGTCTCAGGCAGAGAGAAGAGAAATGAGAGCTAACCTCCTGAGTTTCCTTTTCTTTTCACCTTTGTTCTATCCAAGAAGTGAAACTTGGACACTAAATTTCATGTAAAAATTTTTTTGCTAACCACTAATTAGCAGTTCATTCTTTACCCAAGTTTGTGTTATGAAGAAAGCTCTTGCAGAGAAAATTCCACATAGAAACACACAGCCAGGAGTGTGGCATTTTTATTTTTAACCCAGGTTAATATTTACTACCAAAACAATGAATAAGCTCTGAACCTTTCTAAGTAACAAAATTCTAGAAGGAGCAAGTGAAATAAAAGGGTAATAGCTGTGGTTTGACAAGATAATGGCAGAAAATTTTGGTTACCTATCAAATTCCCTTCTCCAAATTAAAATAACTTCCAAATTAAAGTAATTTTCACTTCACTTGAGCACATTACCACATAAGTAGAAGAACAACTTTCAAACAGTAGAAATGTAGCTACTATTAGTCAGTTAAAATTGACTACATGATGTGGAAGTTCTTGCAAGGATGGAGATATTGTATCCATCTTTACAACACTTATCCCATCTCCTGATACTGAGACCAGAGATATAACTGCTAAAACTCCAGCAGCCATCTTGGAACAATATGGCAGAGCAGGAAGAAAGAGTTCCAGGCCCCCAGTTCCCATGAGGCTATCACACTGGTGCTATAATATTTTACAGAATCATTTCATTTAAGAGAGAAAAATGCACCTCATTTTATCCATTGTAATTTAAGATTCTTTTCATCAAACTGGACATAAAACCTAATGGACAAGGTTCCAGATGAAATAAATCATCCCAAAGAAACACAGCAAAATTACTCAGTTTCATATTTGATTTCGGACAGTAACCTCTGTATCCAGAAGGGAGGGGATCATTGCAAACCATTTAGTATGGCAACCTCTTTTGTTATACCATGGAGCCCCGTTGTTCTAGATTAATCTCCTCTTTGCCCCCATTCCATGCCCTTTCTTACCTCATCTGACATTCTATGTGTCACACTGTCCCTCAATTTTAGAGTTTTACTTTTTTGTCCTTTCCCTTAAAATACTTTCCTCAGCCAGCACAGGCTGGATAGCTTCTCAAACTATTTTTCTTTCTCCTATAAGTATTTCTTCACATCCCTTGCACAGGGTAGGGTTACTTCCCTGGTTTAAGGAATTGTGGCCATTTTTATGTACACAGCTTTTACAGCAGATGAAACCATGTGCTCTGGTCTTCTCAGCTTGCCTGTTCCCATGGGCACCACTGGGGTGCAAGGTCTTGGAGGCGGTGAGGCGCCATTACTGATGGAAGCCAGAGTGCTCAGAGGTGGGTGGCCCTGAGGAGCACCCCCACATTGTTAGATACCAGGAGAAATGCACCTCTCTATTGTCCTGACCTGAATAACTGCTGCCTCCAGACAGCTCAACCTGTCCTGAGTGACAGGAGCTGTTTCATATTTTTAATGCTTAATTATTTAAATTAAGCCCCTCTTCCTCATAGAAACTTCCTGTGATATACTTCCAATTCCCTAGTTTCTGTTATATTTCTAATCTAAATGTCTCTGAAGGCTTGTGTGCATTTCCACATCACATTTATTATGACAACTTTTAGTTTACTTATTGGTTTAATTCCACAAGATTAGAAACTGCTTGAGGACAGAGCCTGTTATTGATACAAGTATTGTGCTAGTCTTTAGTAATTATCCAACAAAGACAGAGAAAAAGAATAAACCTTTAAGTATTTGAAAATAATATATTGCCATATATTATAATATAAAGCACACATTACAATGTAAAGATTGAACACGTACTTTATTATTAATATATAGGAGATAAAAATAAGATATTTATGGTGGCTGTGAGCCTCAAAGTTTAGATTAAATGCTTGTAGAAAGAAGGCACAAAATATTTTTAAAACTGTATTATTTTAAAAGTTCCCACTAGCAGCACTGATAGATACCTATGCCTGCAGAATGGTGATTAAGAAATGTCCTGGGGCTTAACAATCATGGAGGGACCAGGGAGGAAGTAGGGCTGGAAGTCCAGCCAGGATACAGGGTAAATGGCTGCTTTTGCTCACTTCCTAAACTCTCAGAATAGTCCTGAATTGAGAAAGGGTGACAAATGTCTAAACTCAACTTCAGTAGCTGTGGAAGGCAGGCCCTGCAAGGGCAGCTGCTGCCTGTGGAAGGAGCCACCCTAGGGGTTGGCCTGCTCCTCCAGACAGCAGCAGCACCCTGAGCAGAAGTCAGGGCTGCCTCCTAGGTCCAGGCACACTGGACTCCAATTAATTAGACCAATGCAGCATTGCTCGGAGACCACACGACCCTGGGACATGTTCCGTCTTTGTGCTCCTTGATAACTCATGTGTAAACAGGATGAGAGACTAATAAAATATGATGAAGAAGAGCATATTTTCTAATGCATTAAAATACGCTCATCTTTATCATATTTCATAATAAACTGTGGTATATAGTACATTCTATTTTCCACTGAAATCAAATACTCCAAAGCAACAGTAAAACGAAGTTACCCTAGAGACGCAAAAATTTGTTTCTAAAAACAAATTTCTGTTTCTAAAAATATTATTTAGAAAAATGCAAATAGGAAATAAAAATTATACATTTGTTTTTTATCCCACAAATCACATTTTCTAACTCAAGATTTGTCAAACAATAAATACTGATGAATCTGTGTTGAAAGGTTGAGAAAGAACTCTAAGACAGACAGGAAAAGGATGTTTAATAATTAAATGTATGCAAAGGGAAGATATTAAAGTATAAGGAGAACATTTTTTCTAATTTTAACACTGGTCATCTAAGTAACAAACACTATTCAAGGTCAAATGTGCTCTATTCCTAAAGATGGCTGCAGAAGGCTGCTGTTGGGAGGGTAGGACAAAAATAGATACCAGAGTCAGAAAATGTTAATTCTGGGAAGAATTCAGGAGCTATCTACTGAAGGAGGCCCAAGCAATACTCATTGCCGTCCTAAAAGTTTTTCACAAAAATACCTTTCATCTTATTATGCATTCATAAGAGACGTGATTTCAACATTCCTTAAAGTATTTAATATATATCAATATTTTATAAGCAATGTGCAGGAATTTTAGAATTTTTCAAGTTTCTAAGTACTAGAGATTTGTCCTTTTTTTTAAAGGCCACTTATACATAGACTTTATGTTTCATTGGGCATAATCAAAGAAAAATAAGAAAAAACAAGGAAAGAGAAGCAAGTTCTCAGGAACAAATGAGGCAGCAAAGGTAGGCAGCACAGCTTTAAATGAGATTGTTTGGAAAGACCTCCATGAAAGGGTGTCTTTTGAGTAAGTTCCCAGTTGCACAAGGTATCTGGAATAAGAGGAGATGGCGAGCTCTTGGAGGAAACGGTCACTGAGGGGCCTGAGGAAGCCAGGGCCAAGGAAATACAGTGGGTACAGAGAACTGGTGGCAGGACATGAGGGCAGAGGGAGGTCGGGGACAGCCAGATGGTGAGTGGTCTCAGTAGGCCCAAGGGGAAAAGTGGAAACAATTGGCCTTTATACTAGGCGAAAGAGAGGGCTTTACAAAAAAGCAAAAAGAAAAGGTGAAGCTATAAAATTCAATAAATAACAATAAGCAGTTATTTGAACGTAGAATGCAGAGGCAATGAGCTATCCAAAGTTTAAAATATAGCTAAAGTCAAAAAGCTTCTGCACTGCAAATGAAACAGATAATCTACAGAATGGGAGAAAATGCAAGCAAACCCCACAAGTGATAAAGTGTCAAAATACAAAATATGTAAGGAATGCATGAAGCAACAGAGCGAGCAAATAAACAACTGAATTTACAAATGGGCCCAGGACCGGAAACACAAGTGGCCAACACGTGCATAGAAAAGTGCTCAGCATTATCAGTCCCAAGGGAAATGCAAGTTAAAACTGCAGTGAGATAACATTACACCAGTTAGAATGCCTATTATCATCAGAAGATAACAAGTGCCGGAAAGGATGTGGGGAAAAAGGTAACTTGTTGGCCAGAGTGCAAAAGCCAGTGTGAAAAACAGTATCAAAACTCCTCAAAACTGAAAATCAGGGCTGGGGATATAGTTCAGTGGCACAGCACCAGCCTGGCAAGTGCAAGGTCCTGAGTTCAATTCCTGGTACAAAAACAAAAATAAAAACAAACCAGTGATAATCAAACTGCCATGTAGTCCAGGAATCCCACTGGTGTAACCTGAAGGACCTGTTCCCATGCTCTTCAGGGCTGTTCACAGTCGCCAAGACAGAGGGTCAGATGTAGGGTCCCAACACAGAGAAAATCCCCAAATGTGAAAGCAAATGCTGTGAAATCTTAAAAGACAAGGAAATGCTGCCACTACACCAACACAGATAAACTTGGAGGATACTGAATGAAATAAGCCAGATACAGAAAAGCAAATATTGCGTGGTCTTCACTTGTGTGTAAACTAAGAGTCAGACTCTCAGTGGCAGAGAGTAGAAGGCTGGTAATCAGGGCAAGGATCTTTTCCTTTGTTGTATTTTAATAACTTTATTTTAAAGAAAAAACAAAATTTCAAAACAAGATGATGGGAAGGTAATAATGGTTAATACATTGCATATTCTTATCTTTCAATTAGTTACTCAGAGTACAAGATATCAGCATTTAATTGTCCAAACAGTATTAGCACAAACCTTTCTTTTCAATGAACTAAGGGAAATTAGTATAATAGCTATTTTAACCATCATATATACATATACATATACTTTTGCTTTTCCCTTTTCTCCATTCTTCCAACCCAGTTTCTATTTCCTTTCAAAATTTCTTCCCATTTTACAATGTCTATTGCATATCTTGGATCTTATCACTCTTTCAGCTTCTCACACTAGGGAGATAACATGATATTTACACATGTGCACCTGGTTTATTTCACTTATGAGTATGGTTTCAAGTTGCATCCTTTTACCTATAAAACTCTCCATTTTATCCTTCTTTATGGCTGAGTAATAGTCCCTTATATAAAAAGACCACATCTTTTTTATCCATTCCTTAGTTGATTGGCATTTGAATTGTTTCTAGGATCTAGCTATTACAAATAGTGCTGCTATAAACATGGGTGCACATATATCACTGTGGTATGATGTTTTTAATTCTTCTGGGAAGATACCCAGAAAGGCCAAGAGTCTTGAGCATGTGAAGGGTAGCATCAAAGTATACAGTTTTCAGTAAGACATGTTGGAAATGAGCCCCCACTCTCAATTCATTGGTGCAGATAATGAAGCACTCAGACACCAAAAATCTCAACAAAGTTTTTACTTTTGCAAAGGGTGCGAGCATGTGGTGGCAGATGCTCAGGACAAAGGAGGGCTGCCCCTTTTATTCCTAATGCAGGAGAAGCAGCTGACCTTTAAATTCACTAGCTGAACTCTAAGGCTCACAATCTACCTCAGCTGACTAACTTGAGTAGTGGGGGCTGCAATGCTGAGTAAGTTACAGAGGGGCCATGGGGTTGGCAATGAAAAGTCCTTTGTTCTTATCATGAGGGAGGAGGTGGTGAGAAAGAAGAGACATGGGGTTTGGAATGCGCCATTCTTGGATATTTATCTTGGAACCAGCTGTGTTCTGGGTAAATGTATGTAATCACCATTTCTTGAAGCTCAGGATTTTGACACAGGGAGGGGTAGAGAGTGAGTATGTGACCATGTCCTTTAAACACAAAATGGAGTTCCTTTGACCTTGTGCTTTGATGAAAGACAAACTCTGCTTCTCACAATTTCCGCCCTCACATATGCTTGTACTCTTTTCTTCAAACTCTGAGCAGAAGTTCATTCTCTCCATCCTGTTCCTCCATCGGGAGCATGTTGGCCAGGAAGGGTAAGGGAGACTGTTTGGTAAGGACATCTCCAGGCAAGAATAAATAAATTGTAAAGTGTATGACCAAAGCATGAGCACTGGAATAGAAAGAAGATTGGGGAAGAAGTCACATCCAGATACTGCTTCGATGGGATTGGAATGGAAATTGTAACCAGGAAAATATAATCAGTTGCCTCTTAGACCTGTCTACGGGCATAGCCAGAAGCTGTCAATAAGGCTCAGTGTTGGGAGCCCCTCTTGGATGTTCTGTCTATACTGTATTATTATTATTTTAGTAGGTCTCTTGTTATATATTTTTTGCTGGGTGTCCAAGACCAAGTTAAAGTGAGACCATTATTAATCAAAATTAACTCTTTTTTGCCAAAAATCAAGGTCAGTTAAGGTTTTCCAAGAGATGACTGTGATGCCATGTGCAGACCTCTCAGCACCCTCCACCAGGATGGATCATGGTCCTGCTTGACCACATAGCTTCCCATGGAAGCAGCGAAGATGTTTCTCTCTTTGGTGACCCTTCTACTTAGCACACTGTACAGTGGTTGCCTCCTGTTCTCTGTGGTCCAACAATCTCTTTGTTCAGGGTTAAGTGACTCACCAAACTTGTAGGATCCTGTAGGAAAGGTCCCCTCATGCTCTGGGTGTTTGTTGACCTTGGAGGACCAGGGCCAAAATGTTGGCTGTTTTCTTATCCCAGATACTTTTTAGTTTCGGTCTCTAAACCTTAGTTATTGAACACCTATGAGATCAGTCATCTCTTTTAGATATTCAATACCTAAGGATATATAGTATGACCAGGGAAATGTTACTTTTTTATCAATTATGTTTGTCTTATAAGATGATTCCTTGTAAGATACTAACAAATAACAGTTATAAAGTTTTATAGAGTAAACTTGGGATTAAAGAGAACATAACACATTATCATAACAATCATGACAATATCATTGTATTAGAACCATTAGGTCTTGTTATTACCTCTAAAACATTTAAATTTTTATATCAGTATAAAATAACTTTTTAGTTGGTTACCTTTATTAATTACAAGCTTTTAAGTGACATACAGAAAGTTTTACCTAATTTGTTATATTTAAGTAGAATATACTTAACAGATTATTAATGTTTTACCCCTAATCATTACAATGACATTGTCTAGACTGTATAGTGTATAGGCACATCAAATTATCATAACACAATTATATAACAATCACATAAACAAAAATCAAAGGAGACCATCATCATGAACAACTGTAATTCAGAGGTCATCAGTATGACAAGATGTCTTTTTTTTCAGTCATTTATTTTAAAAGAATTACACATTTGGGAAAGCACAAATATATTTCATATACTATGAGGCTAGCAATAAGTAGCATTACAGCTCTATAGAAATCTGAAACTTTTTTGCTTTACATGTAGACAGCTTAACCTTTTATATATAACCAACTTGCACATACTTACATTGAATAAACATGTTTAATAATTACTGGATGTGGCACCATAAGACACTGGAAAACTAGACAAGTTGCCCACTAGTGGAGAAACTGGACAAATTTGGTTTGGCAGCTCTTTTTGTTAATCATGGAGAGGAGTCTTGTTCAACAGTTTCCTGAGTTTAAGGGGTTCCCACTTAGTTACCTTAACAGTTGTTTTAGGTGACTAATTTTAACAGTTTATATATATATATATATATATATATATATATATATGGTTATTTATTAGCCCATATAAGTCTATCTCATTTACACAACAACAAAATGCTATATATATATATGTATATGTGTGTGTGTATGTGTATATATATATATATATATATATATATATACATACAATTTTTGATCTAGGAAAATTCTTAAATTATCATACACAGATGATAATATATATTCCATTTATAAAACTACTACTTCTGGACATTATTGTGTTTATCTAACAACCTGGGTGGAAACATATTATCAATCTTTGAAACATCTTTAGAACTCTTAAGAATGTAAGAAACAGCATTACTGACCACACATAGACTTATTACGCCATATGTCTATCTTATTTATACAATAACAAAATGCTCATTCACTCAAATCCAGTAGATGAAGCTTTAAATGGCAGAACCAAATTTAAAGAGATGTAGAAGCGTAGACAGTTTAAGTCACATGCAGACTTTATGTTTTCAAGTTTATGTCTTTTCATTGCATGTCCAGTGTGAGTCACCAGAGTCAGGAGAGTGAGGAAAGAGCTTTGAGGGTTCACCTTTTTATTTATTTTAATTTACCTTTGGAGAAAACAAAGTCAACTTTTAATTTAACTATAAATCATATATGAAGGAAAGCAGAAGCCATGTGCTTACACACACACACACACACACACACACACACACACACGCACACACACACACACCCGGGTGCTCTGGAAAGCACTAGGCTCTTCTACCTGCCTGCTCTGTACCTCATGGTAACCAAAGGAAAGACGTTAAAGGGCTCTCAGTTGTCCCCTTTTTAGCTTTTGATTTAAATTTTTAAAATAATTGTGGTTATTTTTTCCACTGGGTGTTGAACATCAAGCCAAACAGAGAGAAGAGCTGAGAGCCAGGAAGGAGTGACTGATGAGAGGCGGGACTACAGCCTGCCCACCAGTCTTTTTGAGCAGCAAGGAGCCTTTAGAAGGAACAGGCCGGGCTCCATCAAACCAATGAGCAAACACATATTTCTGAACTGCATCCTCCACCGGCCTAGTTTCCAGTTCTACCATTATCTCTGTCTTTCTAGCAGGGCAAAACTTCTATCATAGCAAACCCTCTCATATGAAATGTATAATCTCTTATACTTAAAGTCTTCTTTATATAATTTTCTCCATTCCACTTAATATAAATTTTTCCAAACAAACCTGGCTGCTGCTGCTTTGATTTTAAAGTGTCCTTCTCTCCCCTTATTTTTCCTTCTTTGTTCTTTAGCCTCAGATTGTTACATTTTTAAGCCTGACTCACTGCCAACAGAATTCCAAGTAGCCTCGAGTCAGTGTCTGTACCTTAACCCAGCACAGAGCAAAGAGCAAGTTACCACTACAGCTATAGTCTGAGAATTTACAGAGTGCAAGAAACACTTTAAGTATATTCATTACATAAAAATAGCAACTTAAATTGGAAGCCAAAAGTAAATTTATCAATTAGCTAAAATTTGTAACCCAATTCCTGCCCCACCCAGGGGATCTTCCCTTAAGAGAAGGAGGAATTGAGCCCCCTCTGGTCCCCTTTTTTGGTCTTTGGGGAAAAGAAAGATTTTGACCGTCTCTTTGGCACTTTTTCATTTTATTATGAACCAAGGATAAGGTCAGTCTTTTGCCCCTTATGCAGCTGTGGTTCCCATGCCAGGGACTGGGTACTCCTCACCTGGCATTTGCTCCTGTTGAGCTGGAGCTCCGAGTCTGGGGCTAAGGGATTGCAGGCTGGAGCACAGACTCCAGAGGGTCCCGCGTGGAGGAGGGGACCTGAGATGAGCCTTTTTGTTCCTTAGTAAGTCTCCGAGATTTTTAGGGAAAAGTGGACAACACAGGGCATAATCTATCTCCTTTTGAGACCCCCATGTTTTATTATTAACAAATTTAATCAAAAATTGGTATACTCACTCCTCCTCTGATTTAAACTTTGGCCAGAAGACAGATGGGGTAAGAATGAGGATTTGTGACCAAATAAAACAACAATATGTTATCATAAGAGCTCTTTTTCCCTTTTGTCCACGGGTTGTGGTCCAAAATCCTTAGCATCAGCCCAAGGGGACTGTCAGAGTATTTTGTTCCCCGAGCCACTTACTTTCCTAACTGTCCTCACTGGAAGGCACATTTCTTTCCCATTCTGTCTATCTCAAAGCCCAAGGCTCAGTCTCCAGCCTACTCTGAGACATCTTATTGTTAACTACATCTGATTTTACCTGAAATCATCTCAACCTCACCTAAGGTCATCCATCTCACCCGAGACCATCCCCAGCCACTGAGGCAGTGCCTAGTCACCCCTGTGAGTTTTCTTACCTTGGTTCGTGAACCAAGTTGCCTGGTTACTCCGCTTTCTTACCCCTGGGTGCCTTTTAGCCTTGTTGGGAGTTCTTTGCCAGAGTCAGAGTTCCTGGACATGGATTCTTGTCCAGAAGCCACTGCACTGAGACTGTGTGTGATGTATCTCCACATGGCAGGAGTTCCTGAGTCTCAGAGACCCCTGGGCCACACATTGGACACCAAAATTGTTGGAAATAAGCCCTCAGACTCAATTTGTCAGTGCAAATAATGAAACACTCAGACACCAAAAAATCTTGAGGCTTTTACTTTTGCAAAGGGTGCAAGCATGGGGCAGCAGATGTGCAGGACAAAGGAGGCTGCCCCTTTTATTCCTAATGCAGGAGAAGCAGCTGACCTTTAAATTCACTGGCTGAACTTAAAGGCCTACAATCTATCGCAGATGAGTAACTTGAGTGGATTGTGTGAGGGGGTCATTCCTGAGTGAGTCAGAGAGGGGCCGTGCAGTTGGCAGTGAAAAGCCCTTTGTTCTTATCATGAGGGAGGAGGTGGTTAGAGAAAGGGGATGTGAGGTTTGGAATGAACAGTTCTTGGTCATTCATCTTGGAAACCAGCTGTGTTCTGGGTAAAGTCACTATTTCTTGGAGCTCAGGATTTTAACATCTCTGTGTGGGGGGGGGCGGGTAGGTAGTGAGTAAACGGCCAGGTCATTTAAACCCAAAATGCAATTGCGTTGGTCTTGCCTGTTTTTTAAAAAAGAGAAAAAATAAAAATAACAATAAAACAGGGTTTCAAAACAGGTTAGTAGGAAAGTTACAATAATTAATACATTGTGTATTGTTGTCTTCATAGTAGTTATTCAGAATATAAGATATAAGCATGATATCTTGTTCATAGTAGTAAGGCCTTTCTTTTCAATGAAATAAGAGACACTAGCTGTATAACTAACTATCTTAACTATCTTATGTGTAAATATATTTTTTCTTTTTCCCTTTCTTACTTTCCCAGTTCTCCTATCACAGGTTGTCTTTTCTCTTGAGAAATTTCTTGTCAATTCACAGTATCTGCTGTGCATTTTAGATTACACATTCATTTTTTCACACTAGTAAGGCAATGCGATGTTTACACATATGCATCTGATTTATTTCACTTTTGAGTATGGTCTGAGTTGCTTCCATTTACCTATAAAAGTCTCCAATATTTCCTCCTTTATGGCTTAGTAGTATTCCATTATTTAAAAAAATCTTTTATATCCTTTCTTCAGTTGATGGGTGTTTGGATTGATTCCAAGATTTACCTATTACAAATTGTGCTGCTATAAACATAGGTGCACATATATCACTGTGGTATGATGTTTTTAATTCTTCTGGGAATATACACAGAAGGGGACTAGCTGAGTCAATAGAGACCTCTAATCCTACATTTTTAAGGAATCTCCACACTGATTTCCACAGTGGTTTGCACCAATTTACACACCCACCAACAGTGAAGAAAGGTTTCTTTTTCCTCACAGCCTTGCCAGCATTTATTATTGGTTGTTTTCTTAATGATAGCCATTCTTTCTGAGATGAGATGGGATCTCAGTGTTGTTTTAATTTGGATTTCTTGAATGATCAACAATGTTGAATGTTTTTTCATATATTTATGTGCCATTTTTATTTCTTCATGTAAGAAGTGCATAGGTATTCATCTCAGATGCCCATTTTGGGATTGGGTCTTTGAATTTTGTAGTCCTTTTTTTCAATTCTTTTTATGTTCTACATAAAAGTTCTTTGTGGGACAACTATTTATAATTTTCCCATGCTGTGGGTTGTCTTTTATTGTTTGTGATTTATTTTACTGTGAAAAATCTTATAATAAGGCGAGATCCCATTTGTTGATTCTTTGTTGTATTTCCCGTGTGGTCGGGGCTTTGTGCATGTATTCTCTGCCAACCCCTATGTCTGCAGGGTTTTTACCTACTTTCTCTCCCAACATGTTTCCACTGTTTCTTTTTAAATATTTATATCTTTGATTCATTTTGACTTTAGTCTAGCGCATGGTGATAGACATGGATCTGGTTTTAATCTTTAGCATGTGGAAATCCAGTTTTTCAGCACCATTTATTAAAGAGACTATCTTTGTTACAGTGAGGATGTTTGGTTTCATTGTCGAAGATAAGATAGTTTAGTACGTTATAGTTGTGTCTGCACCTTCTGTTATGTTCCACTGATCCTGAGTTTTTTTTTTTTTTCCAATACCTTGCTGATTTTATTATAGTAGCCTTGTAGTATAATTTCAAGTCAGGGATTGTGATGCCACCTGCCTTGTCTTTGTTGCCCAGGATTGCTTTTGCTATTCTGAGTCTCTTCTGTTTCCAAATGAATATTTAAAATAAGTTCTTAATTCTGTGAGGTATGCTAATGGTATTTTGATTTGGATTGCATTAAGTCTCTATAGCAGGTTTGGGAGTAGGGACATTTTCACTATGTTGGTTCTTCCTATCCATGAGCAAGGGATATCACTGTTTTCTTATATCTTGATAGATCTCCTTTTTCAGAGTACTGTACTTTTCATTTTGGAGGATGCTATTGTAAAGGGTATGCTTTCCCTAATTTCTTTCTCTGTTAGTTTGTTGTTTTTGTATGGGAATGCTATTGATTTTTGAGTGTTGACTTTGTATCCAGTTACACTACTAAATTTTGTTATTAAAACTATAAGTCTTTTAGTGGAGTCATTGAGGTCTTCTATGTAGAGTATCACATAATCTGCAAATAATGGTAATTTAACTTCTTCCTTTCTTATCTTGATTCATTATTTCTTGCTCTTGCCTAATTGTTCTAACTAGTGTTTCCAGAACTATATTACATAGGAAAGGTGATAGTGGACACCCTTGTCTTGTTCCTGATTTTAGAAAGAAAACCTTCAGTTTTTAACCATTTAGTATGATGTTAGCTGTTGGTTTGTGATAGATGGCTTTATGAGATTAAGGTAAAGACCTTCCATTCCAATTTATTAGGAGTGGGTGTTGGACTTTGCCAAATATTTTTTCTGCATCTAATGAGATGATCATGTGACCTTTATCTTTGGTTCTGTTAATATGTTGTAATACATTTACTGATTTGTGTATGTTGATCCACCCCTGCCTCCCTGGGATGAATCCAACTTAGTCACAGTGTGTAATCTTCTTGATGATTTGCTGCATTCTGTTTGCCAGTATCTTATTGAGGATTTTTGCATCTAAGTCCATTAGGAAGTTATGTGGGGTGGGGGTGGGACAATTTCAGGAGGATAGGATGGAGAGATGAATGAGGTTAAATACAGTGAAGCAAGGTCACAGGATCATCATCTAGGTTTTGGGTAACTGTAGGACACAGGAAGAGAGTATGGAAGAGAAGTCCTAGCAGTTTTGAAGTGAACCAAAAGGAGAAGAGATAATGTTTACTCAAATGAAAGTAACATAACACCAAGCTACACAGTTGATGAAAGAGGGGAAGACGTGAGTAGAATAAAACAAAAAGAAAAGTTAGAGATCACCTATTGGCTCATGTTGCTAATGTGTGGGATCTTCCCACACCTCTAGTTCTTCCTGTCCATTGTGTGCACCTTAGTCAGGGTTCTACTGTGTTGCCGGCTTTGCTGCAGGTCTCTGGGCCCTGAGTCCCACCACTGGAGCTAGAGAGGGCTGGTCTCAGGCTTCTTTCACCAGGCAAACTGTCTGGAACAATGGAGGAAGGGAGGAGTGTGAACTCAGATTCGTCTCTCAGGCCACACAGTCCTGGAGCAATGAAAGGAGCAGCAGCGTGAACTCCGACTCCTCTTGCAGATTGTACTGTCCCATGGGGGGAGGGGAGATGGTGGAGGAGGGGAGGAGCATGAACTGAGATTCCTCTCACCAACCACCTGTTGGCCTTGTGCTTTGACAGAAAAGACAGGTCGTATTTCTCACAGACAGAAGGAATAAGTTCAAGGACCTAGTACAACATAATGACTTATTAATAACAATGTATAAAAATTGATAAGCGAATGGATTTCAAGAGCACATGTCAGGAAGTTTGATATAGCCAGTCCACAATGTGCATATAATTCACAACATCATGTACACGGTCAATAAAATTTTTATTTGTCAGTCTAAAAAATAAACAAATGCACTGAAAGATGGGAAAGACAAATCTGAAAAATTTGAGAATTTCTCCTAAGATGTAGAACAAAAACAACAAAAGGATACAAATTGGAAGGAAGAAATAAATAAAAACTAAAATTATTCTAACAAATGTACCATCTAATTAATATGATACCCAATGAGATGTGAGAGAAAATAATTAAATAAAAAACACAAAATTTCAAAAACACCAGCCTTCACAGTGGATTACAGATTGTCCAGAGTAAGGAAAACAAAACAAAAGGCAAAATGAAGACTAACTGGGTATAGATGGAAGACCAGGCATCAGAGAAGTGCAAGATTGTTTAACCAGCAAACCTCACAGCTGGAGGGCATGGAGCATAGGTGTTAGGCAGCAGCATGACCTCTGTCACCAACCACTTTTCACATCCCAGTGGCTAACAAAAGCTTGTAAATTCACTCCCCTGATGGTGCCCTCGGGAGTGGTGCCTGTGCTGTCACTCAGGGCCTTGAGAACCTTGACTGGTGCCTTGGCCTCCACTACAGGAGGAAGAGTGTTGCAGCTCACAGGGAGGTAGTGAGACCCAGAGCTGCAAGCGATATACACAGCACGAACCAACATATTGGTGTGTGCCTAAACAGAAAAGCATTTCTGGAGACGGCACACTACCATGAATTCCCCTTGGAATATATCCCTTAGCTTTCAGCATGCTCATCCTACCATTCTGACCACTTTCTGAAGCAGTTCTGGAGTGTCTTCCTGAGCTGTGATCATAAATATGGTGAATTCTGTTGCTGAGTGCTGTCCAACAGAAAGGTAGGTTCATAATACGATGATGCTGAGTCTTCACCTTACTCACCAAATCTGGCACCATGTGACTTCTGGTCTTCCTCCAAGTCAAAAGGACCATAAAAGGGAAATGTTTTAAATCAATTCAGGACATTGAAGTAGCCACAACAGTGCAACAAAAGATACCCAAGAAAGAAGACCCCAGAACTGCTTCAGAAAGTGATAAGAACAATGGGCCAAGTGCATTTGAAGCTGGAGGTGGGAGAGATTAATGGCAATAAATCTTCTACTGTAATACGTTTGTTAAATTTAATGAAACACTCACTGCACTGAATTTCATTATCACATTTCACATCACTTAAGCCCAGGAAAACGGCCCCTCCAAATTGCAAAGCAGGTTCAAAGTGTGGAAGATTTTTCCATACAACAAAGTGTATGATGCTACCGTTTAATCCTCCCACAATTTTGAGGGGAATATGATTTCAAATCTAGGACCCAGTATTTATCAATCAACTCCAAGCATAAGGAGCTCTTTAGACATGTAAAAATTCATACTTCCCATTCTTGTGCAGTTTCTCAGGACATTAAGGAAAGATAAGCCAGAAAAATGGGTGAGTAAAACAAGCAATCAGAGTATGTGAAGGCTCACCATGTGATAAAGCTTCACATATAAAAAAGGCAGCTCTCAAGGTGACAGGGGTGACAGACAGTGAGCAGCTGCCAAACAGGAAGAGCAGGAGGTGAAATAAATCAGACACAGAAGCTTAAATATAGTATGGTTTCCCTTATACAATAAACACTATAAATAATTCAAAGAGAAAAATCAAAATTAAGTAACACAAAATAAGAAGATAGATTTTTGCAATGGGGAAGGGGACCAAGAGGTAGAAGGAGGGAGAGAAAAGAGAGGGGAAAGGGAAGCAGAGAGATTGAAGATGTGTGATGTATACGTACCAACTTCCTATCATGAATGTAATCATTACATATAGCAAGGATGTACTAACATAAGGAAATACACATGGGGGGGTTAATATAATTCTTAAACTTATTATTAGTGGATTTCTTTTGCTATGGACACAGGAGTTTATATACTAATGGTGTTTCCATGGAAAAACAAGACAAATAAAAAAGATGGTCAATATTAATCGCATAAAAGACAAACGACATGCAAAAACTATGTGCAATTATAATAAAGTATACAGCTTATGTATAAATTAAAATTGTATGTGTTCTTAAAAATTAAATCCTCAGCATTGGTATAAGAACACATGATATAGAAACATCATGGCAGGTGGGGAAGACCATGCAGGGGCATTAGGAGGTTTTAAAGAGAGCTCTAGCTTAACAATAAGAACAAACATCAGTAAAACATCATTTAAAGTACATGGCTAAATACCCTAGAGAAATATCTAGAAGAGTTGAATCCCCTGACATCTGAGAGACAGGATGTGAGTTAGTGAGACACAAGGGAAAGGATGCTCAATTTTAGAAGCCTTGGAAAGGTACAATATAAGAAGGAAAGTGATGCCTATTGCCAAGAGCTTACCATCCCTGCTTTAGAGCCAAGGAATACAGGGTAAATACGAAACAAGATTAATAACATAATTAAATTGAGAAAGGATACTTAGGAGAAAGTTATTTCATTTCAGTAGATTTTATTATAACTGGGTGAGTGAAAGTCAATAACACATAAAATTGAGGGTGTGGTGGTGAGCAGATTACTAGATTTTATTACCAAGACTTCTAAGGAGGGCTAAAACAAACCACATACAGGTTACACAGACTTAGAACTAGAGAAGTGGCACATACAACCATTTCTAGATGGATTATCAGAGACTATTATGGTTTATGTTTGGATGTCCCCCAGTCTCATAGGTAGCGTTCTGGGGAGTGGCTGAATGATAGGGTTGTGATGATTATAATGGCTTAGTCCTCTGAGGAGTTCAGAGCTAAGTGTGCCTACTGGGAAGAGGAGCCTGGTTGGAGATGGTGGGGTCACAGGCTGTGACCTTGAAGGATTGTCTCCCTCCGCCTCCCTTGATCCTTATTGCTTCCAGTAGCCATGCCATGAGCTCCTTCTCCTCTGCCGTTCTCTACACCATGCTGCCTTGCCTTGAAGCCAATGGACTAGGGATTAAAACCCAAGCTCTGAGCCAAAATAAAACACTCCTCTTTAGAGTCTGGGTGTTGAATATTGTGTCTCAGCAACAAGAAAGTAACTAAGTCAGGGACTACAAGGAAAACATCCAAGGAGGAAGATGTAATGAAAGAAATGTGCATGTGCACAAGAGAGTGACTGTGGCTTAAGGAAGACACAAAAGATAAAGCACTTTTAGTAGCTGTGTTAACATATAATTTAAAACTTGATGTGAAAGTGATTTGATAATCAGTGAGAAATACTTTTTGACTTTATTTATTGAAGAAAGAATCACTGTTAGAGAATGATGATCTCCTTCAGATAGGAGTTACAGAATTTTTTTTAGGAAGAGTTTCAAATTATAAGTGAAGCTGAAATCCCTGAAACACAGGATCTGCACACAGGATTTTATAAATCACTGAAAGCTTCAGTGTGTGTTAAGCAGAAGTGTGCACCATAATCATGGAGAAGTAAAACACACATGTGTGCATAAAGAGGGTTTTACAATATCTGCGGTGAGGAGACTAATTATTTTGTGTCATGGATGAGCACCGTGTAGTCAGACCTATACCTTTGTCTTTCTCACTAACCAATTAGGCTTCTTTGTCCTTCTGTGTACCCTGAGGAGGAGAACACTGCACTGTGCTGGATAATCCAGTTCTGTGATTCTGCAAGAACCCTGCTTGGAAGGGGGACTTCAGGAAGTGAAATCATAGATAGATGAATATAATCAAAGCAGTCTGGTTGAGAACGGGGTAAAAATAGCCTGGCAATGAGTCAGGTAATGGACGCAGCCAGCAAGCTACTCAGGAGGGCATCCTGTGTTTGCCAAGATCGGATTTTAGGATTTGTTGTCTTGTTCAAGTTGGCCCTTTACTATCTCTTCCATTATCCTCTTCCAGCTGAGTTTCTTAACAAAAATTCTTTCTAAAAACCAAACACCAGATTTAAGTATTTGGTTAATCCTAAGGTTTCCCATTTGCACGAATACTCTGTTTTGAAGAAAATGACTTTGTTAACTCAATCTCAATTTTCTCATCTGTATAATTAAAGCAATGCATGACATTCTGACACAATGGCACCACAGTATTTCTGTTCACTGTGTTCTTTATTGTAAATTGTGTCTCTCATTAAACACCATGGAGGACAATCAGGCACACTCTGCAGTCAGAAAGGAAGAACAGAATGTGAGCTTCCTTGTATTTGCTGTGGTGCAGGGAAAATGCTCTCCACAGACTCACTGGGTACAGATGAGTGAGGAGACGAAGGGTTCTTAATGGAGATCATGTTTTTGCTGATTGATGCTCTAAAGGGATTAAAATGTGGGGCCCACATGGCATTCAGAGATGTGCGCAGCTGTGTCTCAGGAGAGAACAGCAAACTTGAGCTGGAAGCCTGTTGAGGAGGTTCAGCAGTCCCTCAGCAAAAGAGGGTTTTAGTGATCATTCAGCTACATGTGGTATCATGTGTGTCCCATTGAAAACACTGTGTTATCTTGACCTCATCATATCTCATTGTAAATATCATCTGTGTTCTGTTGGGAACATGTGATTGATTATGAGCAGGACCGATTTTCATTTTCTTAACTATAGACTACATTGTTTTCTGTAATTTAACCTACAAAATTACTGATTAGCCTCCTCCTGGAGAACAGGAAACTGTCACAAGTTGATGTAACTCATAGATATTTACAAAGCCAGAAAAGTATGAAAACTCTCTTCTACAAGAATTCCATTCTGTCTTCTGAAATTTTTTTTTTCAGTCCTTCAAGGGCTGTATTAATTACCATCAAACTCTGAAGCACTTGCATTCTAAGAAGTCAGAATTTTTGTTTTTTACACTAAAAGCACCCAAGTTCCTATGAAATTATCACCCCTAATCATGAGCCTTCGGTTGCTGGGACAAAAACACTTGAAATAATAAACTTGAAAACAGGAAAGGTTTATTTTCATGCACAGATTTTAGATTTCTGTCTATGGTCCCCTGGCTCCATGGCAGTGGGCCAAGCAGCCAGGCCACACATCAGGGCAGGAGCAGGTGGTGAGGAGGCTGCTTACCTCATGGTGGCTGGGGGGCAAAAGAGAGACACAGTAAGAGGCCACATCCCAAGGCCTGGGGTGCTCCCACCGACCTAACTTCTGCTAGGCTGCCATGGGCCAGCAACGAGGCCCTGAACACATGGACATTTCAGGCCATTTATTCAAACCAATACAGCATCTGACATAGGAAGAGATTTGTCTCAATGTGGGATGGTTGTACTCCTGTGTTTTAGAGTCTAAGTTTATGAGCTCTGTCTACCCCTCACTCCAGATTTTCTCTCAGTAGTGTCGAAAACCTTTAATACCCTTCTCGTTGCAATCTATGGGATGGGGTCAGTGGACAACAAGATCTAAAATATTTGTGGTCCTTATTTTTTTGTTTTCAATACAGCTGGTTTATTTCCTCTGACAACTATAGCCAGAGCTCTTTCTGGATGTCCTTGTCCACCGCACTGACTTCCGCCTATTCAGCCTTTCCTTTGTCCCTGCTGAGATGCTCAGATAACTGTGTGTCTATCATTTACTGGGATGACTAAGTAGCTGCCTTGTTTTGCTTTTTCATTCTCCTGTAAAACTTGCTAGGACAGTCGCTTACAATTTTATTTCCCTATAGATAGCCATATGCAAAAAAAAAAAAATGTTAATACCCCCAGATTTCCAGTGCTAGAATAAATCATGCAGCAGATACATTGATAACTTAATTCTATTCACTCATTCTCCCTTCCCAATCCAGCACCTTGGCTCCCAGCTCAAATGCTCACTCAGTTCTCCCCAAGTTTGGCCAGCATCTAGCATATAGTGAAGGAAGATATGCATTTTACTTATACTTGCACACAGTGAGCCATTAAATCCCTCATGCTGGCTACACATACATTGTGAGATAGGTTTGGGGAAAAAGCCATGAAGCTTTTTCACCTCAGCTCTTCCTTATGTTCACTACCAGAAGCCCACCGAAGATTGACTACTGAAAAGTAACCGGCCCACTCCAAGCTGATTATGATCTCTAGCAACACATGGAGCTTTCCTGGAGCAACTGTCTTCAAAGGACCAGTGCTTCAGGGACAGTTTTCTCCCCAAATCTGACAGAAGACCAATATATCTATAAAGTACAGAAACAAATTTATAGAGAAACAGTATATTGTGAAAATCCCAGCAATGTCAAGTGGCTGTCCATGTTTCAGAAGGCTTGGATCTCATGGCTCATGGAATAGAAGCTAAAGAGGACTGCCCTTTGCAGCCCCAGAAAATGGTCTCCTAGCACCCTCTGACCAGCTGGACCTTCACAGTGACAAGTGCCTTTCTATCACCAGCCATTCTACCTATAGAAGGAAGAAATCGATGTTGCCTCAGCTGGGTATAAAGTCATGTGTCTCATGACAGAAATTCCTTTACAGAAATGTCTTTACATAGATGTAGGCCTAGAATACAGGACGCAGGTGAAAAAAGCCACCATCTTGTAACTCAAGAGTTTTCTGTCCCTCACCTTGCCTTCTGCCAACATTCCTGTCTGAGGAATGAGGCCTTGAACTCCTGATGATAGAGAACTCAAGTCAGTTACCCATCCATTTAACAGAGTTGTGTGTTTATCTGTGACTTAATCTTCTTTCAATTTTAATTCAGCATATGGCAATTCAGGCTCTGTGTCACTAATTATGTGAAAAGGGCAGGTCCTTTTTTAACCTTTTTCTATATAGAAAAAAAATTAAGTCTACATTTGCTGTGAGCCGGGTTCTATGCTGTGTATTCTTCCTAGATCATCTTCTTAAATCAGCATAGCAACTCCATAAGCTGACTATAGGCACCCTTTCTCTTTTTCAGATGGGACTCTGATAACCAGAGAACTCCAGGAATTCAATAAACACATGCAACCAGTGACTGGCACAACTGATATCATTTATGTGGTCTAGAAAATGAGAGAAAGTAATGAAGAAAAAATGTTAAAAATAATGATTAAAAGTTGATGTAGGAAGAAAAGAAAAATTTTTAACCAGGTAGGAAAATAGAAGACTCATACAAAATAAACTCTATATCAAACACTAGTTTGGAGGACATAAAATAAAAGGATGCTTATTTTGAACAATAGTGCAACAGGCCATTACCTAATGAATCCCTCTTGCTCTCGGGCAGTGGCTGGATATTTGCAAGAGGCCTACATGTCACGAAGAGATTTGTGACTCCTTGCACTCATTCCTGGAATACATCCTTGTTTAGCTGCCCTGGGACTTTCATCCCACCAACACCTGATATAAAATTATGTACCTCAACAGAAACTTCGATTAAAAAGCAGCTGAGGTCACACCTGCAAAGATTCTGGTTCTTTACTGATGTCCATATTTCAGCTGATCTCTATATCTATAATGTAGACTTCTGCCAATTCCTGTCTGTAAGATCTTTCTGTCCTCTGTAGTCCATTAATCTAAACTATTAAGAGAACCAAGTCTCAATGACAACATCAGAGAGATGAATTTTTGAGAAAAAATTATTTCAGAAAGGTAGTGTCCATGTTCCTTAAAAGTAACTAGGCTTGTTTTGTCTCGCTCTCCTGTGGCTGTGTGGCCACCCACGCTTACTGAGTTTTAGCGAGTTCCTTGCTTTAAAAACCTAACTGTGAAGAGATCCCTTCCATCTCTTGCCTAGGTAGCAGAGCAGCATCGCACAGAAACAAGAGCTTTTAGGAAACTCTGCCAACGGACGATGAAGCAGCACCCAAAACTTTTGGTGCACGTACAAGATCACTGTGGAAGTCCTCTTAGGGCATTCATTTGGATCATGGGGTGCTACATTCATTGCTTCAGCAGCTGAGGGTGCTGTTGGGGGAGGGCCCTGGTTACAGGCAAGTCACTGCGTGGTGGTATGTGACCTGTAAGGGTATATCTTCTTCCCCCACTCGTCCTTTCTCTCTTTGCATCCTGGTTACTATGATGTGGGCAGCTTTTCTCCCCAGAAGGCCCCCCCCACCACGCTGTCTCCATGTGTGAGCTGCCAACCATGGACCAAAGCTTCTGAAACTGTGAACCAAAATAAACCTTTCTTTTAAGTTGAAAAAAAAGGTAACTAGGCTGGCATGAATAATATGAAATGTATAATGGGAATTTAAAAGTGCTTTTGTAGACTATGTAAATATTTTTTAAAATAATCTACAAACTACTTGTGCAGAAGCATTATAATATGTTTGTCCATTACAGATTTCCAGATTGCAACTGGAAGGCACCATGAACCTGAAAAGCACCATGAGGAAGCCTGGCCACTAGTGGCAGCCCAGTTGCAGCCCCGCTGACCAGATGGATGCAAGGAACAGGCTCCCAAGAGGCCCACTCTGTCCAATCACGGGCTAAGGGTCATCCCTTGAGCATGCTGCTCTGTATTAGGAGTCTGATGCATGTGGGGAGCCTAGAAAAGGAAGTGTGTGTTAGGAAGTGAGCTCTGCATGTCTGTGGCCTGCAGTGTGCCTTCACCAGGTGGCTGGTGCTACCCATTCACCCTGAGTGAATGTCCTCACCTGTTAGCACAGGCTGCTGCCCCTGGCTAAGGCCTTAGGTGAAATGCCAATTTTCAACTAAAAGAGAAGCCAGGTGGGCAGCATCAACCTCAGCACACACCAGAAGACTCCCCAGATGCAACCTTCTGCAGATGCCCAGCCTGGCCCTCCCCAGCCGAATTCCTTTCTTTTTCTTGTTTCCCTGCTGACAGTTAGCTGTCAGTATGACTGACTGTTCATGACCCTCTTTTCCAATGTCTCTCCAATGAATTCCTCCAAGTTCCTGCATCTGCTCCCATTTACCTTCTAGAAGGCCTGTTCACTGTCTACATCCAGGGTGTCTGGTCATGGGAGCCTATTATGTGACTAAAAAGACTTTTCTGAGCCTGCAGTTGACAGTTTTATCCCTTGCTAGCCACATAAGACCAGCTCTAGCTGCTCATGCTGGGATGGGGAATTCCAGAATCTTCTGAAGGAAGGTGGTGGTCACCGATGGTCTGTGTCACCTGGATGGCAAGTCTCTTCTGGATACCAAGTGCCTAACATCAAGCTTGGGAGTGGTGGCAGAGTCAGAGGTGGGCTTGGGAAGGGCTATTCTGGCCCTGCCTGTCTGGAGGTTCATCTCAGACCTGCCATCTCCAGTGAGGGTCAGATAGCCCACATTTGCACAAGGGTCTGCATTTGCCTGGACTTCCTCATTAGTGTGTAGAATAAATGTTGGGTGGTGGAGGTTTAGCACAAAACTTTAGAGGCTTTCTTGGAAGCAGTGCCATTGAGCAACTTTAATCTTTTGTCTTTTAGATATTAATTATGTTTATTATTATCAACTGGATATAGAATATCTTCATGAGGAAGGTTTTCTTTTTAATTGCTTTATGGAACAGCAGGCCCAAACACCCAAGAAGAAGCAACTGAAATCATTGTGGAGGAGGCTGCACCTCACAGCTGGGATTGTAAATGCTGCTAAAAGGTGAGATGGCATCTCAGGGCACCACCCTGCCATGGGTCACAGTGTGCAGAAAAGAGAGCATAGAATCCTCTCAAATGAGGCCGGCACTCCAGGAGGAAGGTCTGAAGGCCAAGTTGTACAAGACTGTAATGGATCAATAACTGGTGGTAAACTTCCAACCACCAGCTGAACTGAGTAAGTGTGGCACTGGGTGTGGGAGGCCCACCTGGGGACTGTTGCCAGCAGCAAAAGAGGCGGAACTGGAGAAGAAGAAAAAAGGCTTTGGGAACTAAGGAGGCCCTTGGGAGCAGAGGAAAGGGAGCTGGTGGAAGTGCAAGGAGCTGTTGATTGCTTTGGAGGAGCTTGTCATGCTGACTTTCCTGATGGACTTGGCTGTTTTCATTCTTCAAGGAGCTTGGGACCTTGTTGACACTGAGAATGGCTTTGGCTCACTTTGGGGAGCTCTGATCCTCACTTTGAGCATTACTTGCTGGCTCCAGAGGGGAAGATGGTGCACTGCCAGTCTCCTAGGGAAGCTTGCTGTTTTGGCTTCCCTGATAGGAACTTGGCCATCTCTGTCATCAGAGGATCTTGGGGACTTCACTGTTGCTGAGGAGGGCTTTGGTACCTTTTGGGGAGCTCTGGTTCTTCTGAGCATCACTTCCTGGCTCCAGTGCAGATCCCCTCAACCTGCTAACACAGATCCTTCATATCCTGCTGGCACAGATTTCCTGGATTCCACCACTGACCTTCAGGCCTTCATAATGCAGATCCATGAAACAAGCCTGCATGAGATATTGCCATGGGCTATGGGCTTCCAGTTGGACTCGTGGGAGACATTATTATGAACTCTAGGTCTTAAGCTGGACTCATGCAGGACATTATCATGGGATCTAGGTCCTCAGCTAGTTTCCTTGGTCTTAGTGTGTGGACAGATTTCTGGCACTCTTTTGTATACCGTTCTGTGGGTAACTATTATAGATGATCATATGTGCCCTGCATAATGTTGTTTCACCTTGCACAATACCCCCAAACAATAACAAAGGTATTGGAAATCTACAGTTTAGAATGTTGAATATAAGGGATGGATTTAAAACTAGTTAGCAAGAGAGGAGAAAGAATTAGCTGTGAGCAATAAGGTAGCAGTCAATTAAGACTCCTTAGAATAAACGTACTCTGATTATTTTAAAAACAAGATGAAAGTTATTGTGAGGAAAATGCCACAAAAAACAAAATATGCCTTCATGACACCAAATTAAGTATGAAATAACTACAAGAAAAAGCATGCTATACTTATTTATTTTAAAGAGAAAAAAATTAACAAAACAACAACAATGAAGATAAAAACAAAACAACACAAAAACAGCAATAATGATACATGACCTCAAAGCAAAATGATAGAAATTAACAACTGTTGCTGCATTACAAACCTTTATCTTCAGTGAAATTGCTCAGTCCACCAGATGTAAGAATGTAAGATTGATCAAACAATCGAAGACAGTAACAAGTAATAAAAGAAAAGTATTGGAAATGATGCAGAGCTTCACCATGCAAGATGGTAGGGATTCAGCAGTGGTTCTTACACTGCATACTGTTGTCCTCAGATCAGTGGTTCTGGTGGGATGCTATATTTATACAGGTACCCTAACATTGATTTTGAAATGAAATGTTTGATAGGAAGAATAGCAGATAACTGGTCAACAAGTGACTCTATTAAGATTGCTAACACAGAAACAAACATGAGTATTTTAGAGAATAGTTTTGTTTTTACACACTGTATCAACAAATGCACTGATAAAACATACATGCAGATTCAATTATGAGAACTTCTTTGAAAAGCAAAGTCTTACATAATTACAAAACACTATATTATTACTCTTTGGAGTTCTTATATTTCAAGATATGTGTTTATGTATATAGAGCCAATGTCTTGTTTTGAACAATTTCTACTTTTTGGGGGGAGGAGGTGGTATTTTAAAGAATACAATCTAATCCATATCTGAGTACACATTCTAAATGTTAAAGTGGCTGAAAATTTAATTCTAGGGAGATAATACGATGTTTACAGGTGTGGATCTGATTTATTTCACTTATGAGTATGGTCTCTAGTTGCATCAATTTACCTACAAAAGTCTGGAGTTTATCTTTTTTTATATAGCTGAGTAATACTCCACCGGAAAAAATGCCACATCTTTTTATCCTTTCCTCAGTTGATGAGCATTTGGGTTGTCCCAAAAGGTACAAAACATGTCGTGAAAGGGAAATTGCTCAAAGGAAGGAACAACTGGGATGAGGAAAAGGAGAAAAGAAAGAAAGAAGGAAGGGAAAAACTAAATATGTACATACAAGAATAGCTGGGATAATTGTACTGCTGATGTGTATTGGTTTATTAAAAGGAATAGTTAATGCTTACATTTTTTGGTCAATTTTGCATGCTTATGTATGGCAATCTGGACAACTAATTTGAAGGCAACAATATGCAACCATTGTTGAATTCCTACCATCTTATTTAGTGAAGGGCTGTATCATTTCTAATGTTTTGATTTGTTAATTTTTACTCTCACTAATTGTTTGATCAATCTTGCATCCTTAAATCTGGTCATCTGAGCAACTTTGTTGAGGATAACAATATGTAATATAACAACCATCATTAACTTTCTATCTTCTTGTTTTGAAATTCTGTATAATTTTTATCTTTCTGTGTTGTTTTTTGTATTTGCTATTGTTTTGTGATATTTTCTCTTTAAATTTTTTTATTTTAAAAATAAAAGAACAAAAACATATTAACAAACAGACATCCATTTATAAAATAGCACAAGAATAATATAAGCAATACTGAGTTACACACAAGGACATTAACAATGGTTGTTGTATTACATATTAATATCTTCAAAGTAGTTACTCAGGAGAGCAAATATAAATATGCAAGACTGATCAAATAATTAATCATTGTTCCTTTCAATAAGCCATAGAAGTCAGTAGTACAACTATGTTAGCTATCCTGTATACAAATATATAATAATTTCCCCCTTCTTTCTTTTCTCTTCTCCCTTATCCCTGTTGCTCTTTACTTTTGGGCATTTCCTTTCATTTCACAATGCCTATCACACCTCCTAATTTTTATTCTCTCTTTCAAGTTCTTACTCTACTGAGAATGCAGGGATGTTTCAATATTTGCAAATCAATAAATGTTATACACCATATCAATAGAGCAAAAGACAAAAACCACATAATCATCTCCATAGATACAGAAAAAACTTTCAATAAAGTCCAACACGCATGCATGATAAAAACCCTACAGAAAATAGGAATCAATGGTTTTTACCTCAATCTGATTAAAGCCACCTATGAGAAGCCAACAGCTAACATCATACTAAATGGACAAAAAACTAAAGGCTTTTACTGTAAAATCAGGCACAAGACAAGGATGTCTGCTGTCATCACTCCTATTCTACATAGTACTGGAAGCATTAGCCAGAGCAATTAGACAAGAGAAAGTAATAAAAGGAATAAGGATAGGAAAGTAAGGAGTGAAGTTATCACTATTTGCAGATGATGTGAAACTTTACATGGAAGGCCCCAAAAACTCCACCAGAAGACTCCTTGAATTAATCAACAAATTCAGTAGTGTAGCTGGATACAAAGTCAACACTCAAAAATCAGTAGCATTCCTGTATACAAACAACAAATAGACTGAGAGAGAAATTAAGGAAAACATACCTTTCACAATAGTATCCAAGAAATTGAAATATCTATGAAACAATCTAACAAAAGAAGTAAAAGGTCTATTCAATGAAAACTACAATACTCTAAAAAAGAGATTGAGGAGGACTTCTGCAAATGGAAAAATATTCCTTGCTCATGGATAGGAAGAACCAGCATTGTGAAAATGGCCATACTACCAAAATTGTTGTACAGATTCAATGCTATTCCCATTAAAATTAGTGTACTTCATAGATCTAGAAAAAACATTCCTAAAGTTCATCTGGAACTAGAACACACTCAGAATAGCAAAAGCAATCCTGGGCAACAAAGGCAGGTCAGGTGGAATAACAATCCCTGACCTGAAATTATACTACAAATCTGTTGTAATAAAATCAACATGGTATTGGCTAGAAAATAGACTTGAGGATCAATGGAACAGAGTGGAAGAAACAGCCGCAACCACAAACACACTCAGCCACCTAATTTTTGACAAAGAGGCCACACAAGCTCACTGGAAGAAAGATAGTCTCTTTAAAATTAAAAAAAAAAAAATTAACAACAAAAACATAGGAAACAGCGAGAACATGATGAAAAAAGAAATCAATTAAGAAGTATACTAGAAAGCTTAGATTTATTTTAGAAGGGATATTTAACACCTCGTATTAAATAAAAACACTGATTATTATAGATTATAGGATAATTCCTTACAAAACTATGCATTTTGATTTTTAATAATCCATAATCATATACACTATATCTTTATTTGTCAATTATGTATAGGTCCACAAAAAATATGCGTTGCATAGCTCTAAGAAGAGCTGAGTATGGTGAACACTCCTACACTTCCATCACTCAAGAGGCTGAGTATTGCTGCAAGGTCCATTCCAGCCTGGGCTGCATAGTGAGTTTAAGGCCTGCCTGAACTGCATAATGAGACCTGTATCCCAAACCAGACCCCTGAAAAAAACACTATCATAGTACTATGAAAACACCATACTGTGCAATTATTGATTATAATTTACCTCTGAATGGACCCACCCAGTGGGATATTGCTTTTGGATGATGAGGTGAATCACTCTACAAAGGGTTGTAGCCCAGTGATCCATGCACCCAAAATGGTCTGCTGAGGGTCGGGTGATGGCAAGGAGTTCAGGGAAAGTGAAGAAGTTGCACAGAGGGTAAGTCCTGTCTAGTGTTGTTTATTATAATGTGTGCTGTATAAAATGGTGTTTCACTTCGGTAAAGCAAACACAAGAAAAGTTATGAGAATTTTGCTTTTATTGAAAGACCAGGTAGAAAGGAAGCAGGTATTTAAATAACTCAGACTATTAGATAGCACAGTGCTGCTTACAGAGAAATGAGACGTAACATATATTGCTGCTGAAGGTGCTGGATTTTTTGTGAAGTTGGGCTTCTGCAGAAAGTACCACGGACTGATGGTGTAGATTGTAGACATTTACTGTTCATGGTTCTGAAGCCTGGGAAATCCAAGATCAAGGCAGATTTGGTTCCTGGGTAGGGCTTCTTGGCTCATAAGCAGCTACTTTCTCATTGTGTCTTTGCATATCTTTCCCTGTGTGGTCCTAAGTGCAAGCCCTCTGGTATTCCTTCTTAAAAGGACATCCAACCCGTGGGATCAGAGCACCCCTCTCAGGAACTCACCAACCCTAGTTATCTCTTAAAAGCCCCATCTGCAAACACCATTACAATGTGAGCCAAGGCTTCACTTTTGCTTGGGGATGTCAGTCCACAGCATGAGCTAAAGGAAAGAAAGACAACACAGTCAATTTGGGGAATTTTCATAAAAGGGACAGGCTAGTGAAACCAGCTAGGTCAAGAAATAAAATATTATCAAAACGCAATAAACTATAATGTGCCCCTTCCAAGTACAACTGGACTACATATCTAAAACTATTGCCCTAATGTTTAACACTATTAACTAGTTTCATTTGATTTGGAAATTTTTCTGATGGAATCTTATCATATGTACTATTTTGAGTCTGGTTTTGCTTCACTCACAAAAATAGCCTTAGAGTAATCTATGTTCATGGTTTCACTATATTTAATTTCTTTTCATAGCTACATAGCAGTCTATTATATGGAAACAGTATAATTTAATTACTCATTTTATTTGGTGGTTATTTATTTATTTATTTATTTATGTTGAATATTACACATAATACAACGTAAGTCATTTTTGTATACATGTGCTGTGACACAGACAAAATGCAGTTGTGATAGGTATGTGCCTAGAGGTGGAATCTCTGATTTACATTTGTGCATTCAGACTTGCAGTTGCCATCACAGAAAGAAGGTTTCAATTTTGTTCTATCTTTGCTGACCTATAGTGTTAGTAGATTTCATTTTAACCATTCTGGTGTGTGTGCAGTTTTAGTTCATGGTCATGTTTTTTACTTTAAAGAAAAAAATAAAAATGATACAGAATTTCAAGACAATAGGATAGGAAATTAACAATAGTTATGATATTGCATATTGTTATCTTTGAAGTATTTGCTCAGATTTCCAGATATAGACATCCCAAATTGACCAAACATCATGTTTTAACTGTTCCTTTCAGTGAACTAAGAGAAATTAATTGTACAGTTATCTTAGCTATTTTGTGTGTGTGTGTGTGTGTGTGTGTGTGTGTGTGTGTGTGTATTCTGTTCTTTCATTTCTCCTTTCCCCATCCCAGTTGTTATTTCTCTCTGAGCTATTTCTTTCTCTTTCATGAACTCTGTTGTACCTTTTCCATCTTGTCTAGTCTTTCAGTTTCTTACACTAGTGAGCCAATACAATGTTTACTTATGCATGTCTGATGTATTCACTTACGAGTATGGTCTCTAGTTGCATCCATTTACCTTATAAGCCTTGAGTTTATCTTTTTTATAGCTCAGTAGTATTTAATTATATAAAAATATCAAATCCTTTTTGTCCATTCCTCATTTAATGGGCATGTGGGCTATACCTAAGATTTATCTCTGCCAGCATTTGTTATTGTTTGATTTCTTGATAATAACCATTCTTTCTGGGGTGAGATGGAATCTCAGTGTTGTTTGAATTTGCAACTCTCAAATGACCAATGAGATTAAACATTTTTTCAAATATTTATTTGCAATTTGTATTACTTCATCTGAGATATACATATTCACCTCAGATGCCCATTTTTTGATTGGGTCTTTGAATTTGGGGGTCCTGATTTTGTTCAATTCTTTTTATGTTCTAGATAAAAGTCTTTTGCTGAGGGACAGTTGGCCAAATTATTTTCCCAATTTCTGAATTTTCTTTTCACTCTATTGGTGATTTCTTCTAATGTGCAAAAACTTTTAATAAGATGAGTTTCCAGTTGTTGATTTTTTGAATTATTTCCCATGCAGTTTGGTTTTTGTGTATGATCTCTGTGCCTGCACCTATGTCTTGAACATTTCCACCTAATCTTCCAATAGATGTAGGGTTTCTGTTTTAATATTTAAATCTTTTGTACCTTTTGTCTTTAGTTTAGTGCATGGTTCTAGACATGAGCCTAGTTTAGTCTTCAGCATGCGGAAAGTCAATTTTTCATGCATCATTTATTAAAGAGGCTATCTTTCTTCCAGTGAGCATATTTGGCCCCTTTGTCAAAGATAAGGTGGCTGAGTGTGTTTGTAGTTGTGTCTGAATTTTCTAATCTGTTCCATTGATCCTCAGGTCCATTTATTTTTTTGTCAATATCATGCTGATTTTATCACAGTGCCTTTGTAGTATAGTTTCAATTCAGGGATTGTGATGCCTCCTGCCTCTCTTTTGTTGACCAGGAACAGTTTTAGGAATGTTTTCTCTAGATCTGTGAGGTATGCTAATGGTCTTTTGATAGGGATTGCATTAAATCTATATAACAGTTTTGGAAGTATTGCCATTTTCACAATGTTTGTTCTTCCTATCCAGCTCAAGGTGACTTCATCCTGTATTTTCCTAAAGGCTGATGAAGGTGAACAATTTTTAATATATTTATTGCCTATTTTTGTACTTGGTTATCTGTTTTTCCCCTTCATATATTTTGAGAATATATATATATATATATATATATATATATACACACACACACACACACACACACACACATATATATATACACACATACACACACACACACACACACACACACACACACACACACACATATATAGATTCTGAATGCACTTAATTGGCCAACTACATATATTAAAAATTTGCTATTTCACCCTGTGGCTAGCTTTTCACTCTCATGAAAGTATCCTTTAATGAACAGAATACTTTTACTTTAATGTATCTAAATTACCAATATTTTCCTTCACGCTTAGGAAAAATTATTTTATGTTTAAGAAATACTTACCTACATCAAGGGGAAAAATTCCACATCTTTTTTCTGGACAACTTTAGAGTTCCCTTTATCCATATGCTTCCTCTTCTGTTTTTTATTGCACATATATTAATTCTCTACCAAGTGTTGTTACTATTTTTGTGCATGCATAATTTGGTTGTAAATGTCTGTTATTTTATGCTTTACCTCTTCCTTTAAAAAAATTCCATGCTCTGCGCATGCACTCCACTCTGCACCTTTGGGACAGAGGAGGAGCTCAGCCTGAGGAAGTGGGGAAGTAGCGCCTCAGAGGCCCTCCCCTGTGGAACTATCTCTTGGTGAGTAAGGTCTGAATGTGCGCTCCACCCTGTGCCTTTGGGATAGAGAAGTGTGGGACTATCTCTTGGTGAGTGAGGCCTGTGCATGCACTCCACTTTGCACCTTTGGGGCAGAGAAGGAGCTCGGCTCTGGGAAGCAGCTCCTCCATCTTAGGATAAGTTTGATATCCACGTAAACTAGGGTCCCTAGAGACCTTAAGTGAACTGCCTGGGTAACTTGTAGTTCAGCACTTTTCATCTATCATCAAAAATGACAAAACAGAAGAGCAAAATGCAGTCTCAGAACTTAATTCCACCCAGAACAAGTCCAGGAGACACTGACATAGGAGTACTTGGAAGCCACATACGTGAAATCTCTGAAATTATCACAACTGAAGTAAAGAAACAACTCTATCAGGCCAGAGAAGAGATCAGATCACCAATGATCTCTCAGGCAAAAAATGAAATGACAACAATAATGAAAGAAACACTCTAAACATCTAGAGAACAAACAGATAAAAATATAGATGAACATAGGCAACAGGTGGAAACATTACATGAACAATTTAGGAATGAATTAGAATGCATGAAACAGACTGAAAGGGATTTTGAGAAAATCAAAACTTCCACTGAAAGCTTGCAAAACTGCTTGGATGAAGCCAAATACAGAATTTCAGATCTTGAAGACAGCATGGCAGCTAATGATCGTGAAAGGAAGGATCTCATAAACTGATCAAGGATCCAGGAAAAATAAGTCCAACAGCTGCAAGATGAGGCAAAGAGAAATAATGTCCGAGTAATAGCAGTCAATGAAATAGCTGGAGGCAACACAAATGACAAAAAAAGTTTTGCAGAAATAATAGCAGAAAATTTCCCAAGCATGGAGAGATTCTGATGTGCAGGTAATGAGTCATATGGAACTCCAACTAGCCATAACCAAAATAAAACCACACCCAGACACTTAATAATTCAGATCTTAGATATCCAGCAAAAGAACAAACTATTAAAAGTTGCTTGAGAAAAGAAACAGATCACGTAAAAGGAAAGCCCATGAGAATCATAGCAGAATTCTCAACACAAAACATGTAATCTAGAATAGCTTGGAGTGAAGTATTGCAGGTTCTAAGACAAAACAGCTTCCATCCCAGACTAATGTATCATGAAAAACTCTCCTTCAAATTCAGTAGAGAAATAAAATATTTCCACAACAAAGAACAACTGAAGAACTTCACGAGTGCCAAACCAACCTTACAGAAAGTACTAAAAGATGTTCTAGACAGAGAAAAAGGAGACCACAATCTCAAAAACAACAATAGAAAGGAACCCTCAAGCAGAGCAAGCAATTAAACATATAGCAAAAGATGGAAACCAGCAGCAAGTAAATAGCATGACAAGGACAATGTATATCAGTTATAACAATTAATGTAAAAGGCCTCATTTCACCAGTCAAAAGAAACAGACTGGTGGAGTGGATTAAGAAACAAAATCCAACAATATGCTGTATACAGGAAACACACTTGACTCAAAAGGAAATCCATAGACTGAAAGTCAAAGGTTGTAAAACAATTCTCCATGAAACAGGTTTCCAGAAGAAAACAGGGGTAGCTATTATGTTTGCAGACAATTTAAAACTTTAAACTAAAAATAATCAAAAGAGATAAAGAAGGTCACTACATGCTAGTTAGGGGAAAACTGCAAAAGGAAGAGATAACAATCCTAAACATGTATGCACCAAATATTGGAGCACCAAATTATATAAGTCAAATCATAACAGACATGAAAAACCAAATAATCAATAACACTATTGTAATAGGGGACCTGAACACCACTTTAACACAAAGAGATAGATTAACTAGACAAAAATCAGCAAATAACAGACCTCAACAAAGTCTGCGAACAAATGGGCTTAGTAGATGTATACAGAGTGTTCCACCCCACAACATCAGATTACACATTTTTCTCAGCTGCACATGGAGCTGTCTCAAAAATAGACCACATTCTAGCCCGAACAGCATATCTAACTAAATGCAAAAGAATTGAAATTATCCCACGCGTATTATCTGACCACAATGCAATGAAAGTGGAAATTAATGAGAAAAGGATCTCTAAAAATTCCATAAACACTTGGAAATTACACAATAACCTCCTAAACAACCAATAGATCACAAAAAACTTAAAGAAGAAATTAAAAAATACCTACAAAAAAATGAAAGTGCAGATTTAACCTACTGGAATCTGTGGGATACAATAAAAGTGGCTATCAGAGGGAAGTGTACAGTGGTAAACTCACACATAAGAAAAACAGAAAGAGAACAAATAAATAAATAACCTAAATAAATAAATAAATAACCTAATGTGGCACCTCAAACTTTTAGACAAAGAATAAATCAAGCTCAAAGCCCAAAGAAGGGAGGAGATTATAAAGATCAGGGCAGAAATTAATGCAGCTGAGACAAAATACTACAAAAAGTAAATGAATCAAAGGCTTGGTTCTTTGAAAAAATAAATAAAATTGATAAACCCCTAACCAACCTTACCATAAAAAGGAAGAAAGGAACTCAAATTAATGCAATATGGAATAAAAAGGATGGAATCACTAAAGATCCCACAGAAACTCAAAAGATTGTTAATACCTACTTTGAAAATCTTTATTCCCATATGATAGAAAACTCAGAAGAAATGGACAGATTCCTAGATATGTGTGAATTACCAAAGTTGAATCAGGAAGCTATAAAAATCCTGAACAACCCAATATCAATTAATGAGATTGAAAATGTCATTAAAAACTTACTGACAAAGAAAAGCCCAGGCCCTGATGGACTCACAGCAGAATACTATAAAATATTCAGAGATTTAATGCCAACATTCCTCAAACTCTTCAATGAACTTGTAAAGGAGGCAATTCTCCCTAACATTTCTGGAGGCAAGTACTATACTGATACCAAAACCAGAGAAAGATCCAACCAAGAAAGAGAACTATAGACCAATATCCTTCATGAACATAGATGCAAAGATACTCAATAAAGTACTAGCAAATGGAATGCAGTGAATCATAAAGAAAATTATACACCATGAACAGGTTGGATACATTCCAGGAATGCAAGGATGGTTTAATATTAGCAAATCAATTAATGTAATATACCATATCAATAGAGCCAAAGACAAAAACCACATGATCATTTGAATAGATGTGGAAAAAGCTTTTGACAAAGTCCAACATGAATTCATGTTAAAAACCCTACAGAAAGTAGGAATAGATGGCCTTTACCTCAATCTTATCAAAGCCATCTATAACAAACCAACAGCCAACATCATACTAAATGGACAAAAACTGAAAGCTTAAAGCTTTCACTTTAAAGTCAAGAACAAGACAATGATGTCCACTGTCACAACTCCTATTCAGCATAGTTCTGAAAGCATTAGCCAGAGCAATTAGACAAGAGAGAGAAATGAAAGGTATAAGAATAGGAAAGGAAGAAGTAAAACTATTGCTATTTGCAGATGACATGATACTTTACATGGAAGACCCCAAACACTCCAAAAGAAGACTCCTTGAATTAACTGACAAATTCAGCAGTGTAGCTGGAACAAAGCTAACACTCAAAAATCAATCACATTCGTATACATAAATAACAAACAGACAGAGAGAAATTAAGGAAACCATACCTTTCACAATAGCATCCAAGAAATTGAAATATTTAGGAATCAATCTAACAGAAGAAGTAAAAGATCTATTGAATGAAAACTGTAATACTCTGAAAAAGGAGATCGAAAAGGATTTCAGTAAATGGGAAAACATTCCTTGCTTATGGATAGGAAGAACCAACATTGTGAAAATTGCTTTACTACCAAAATTGTTGTACAGATTCAATGCAACTCCCATTAAACTACCATTAGCATACCTAACAGATCTACAGAAAACATTCCTTATATTCATCTGGAACCAAAAGAAACCCAGAATAGCAAAAGCAATCCTGGGCAACAAGGACAAGTCATGTGGAATCACAATCCCTGACCTGAAATTGTAGCACAAAACTACTGTAATAAAATCAACATGGTACTGGCTAAAAAACAGACTGAGGATTAATGGAACAGACTAGAAGATGCATCCACAACCACTAACACAATCAGCCACCTAATCTCTGACAAAGGGGCCAAACAAGCTCACTGGAAGAAAGATAGCCTGTTTAATAAATGGTGCTGGAAAAATTGGCTTGCCACTTGCCGAAGACTGAAAATAGACCCAAATCAATCACCATGCACCAAACTCAAGTCAAAATGGATCACAGATCTCAATATTAAAACAGACACACTAAATCTATTGGAAGATAAAGTAGGTAAAAATCTTGAAGACATAGGAGTAGGCAGGGAGTTCATGAACAAAATCAAACTGCAAGGGAAACACTTCAAAGAATCAACACCTGGTACCTCTTCTTACTAAAAAGTTTTTGCACATCTAAAGAAGTCACCAGCAGAGTAAAAAGTAAACCCACAAATTGGGAAAAAATCCTATCTGGCTGTCCCTTGGACAAAGGTCTTCTGTCTAGAACATGTAAAGAATTAAAAAACATCAGCCTCCCCAAATTCAAACACCCAATCCACAAATGGGCATCTGAGATGAATACACACTTTTCAGATAAATAAATACAAATGGCAAATAAATATGTGAGAAAGTGTTCAACATTATTAGTCATTCGAGAAATGCAAATTAAAACAACATTGAGATTTCATCTCACCCCAATAAGAATGGCTAGCATTAAGAAACCAACCAATAACTAATGCTGGCAAAGTTGTGGATAAATAGGAACTCTTCTCCACTGCTGGTGGGAATGCAGATTGGTGAAACCACTGTGGAAATCAGTTTGGAGATTCCTCAGCAAACTAGGTCTGGCGGTCCCATTCAACCCAGCTATCCCCCTTCTGGTTATTTTCCCAGAAGATCTGAAAACATCATATCACAGTAATATATGTGCAACCATGTTTATAGCAGTGCAATCTGTAATAGCTAAATCATCAAAGCAACCCAAATAGTCATGCACTGAGGAATGGATAAAAGAAACTGTGGCATTTTAATATAATGGAATATTACTCAGCTATAGAGAAAGATAATCTTGAGGCTTTTATAGGTAAATGGTCACAACTAGAGACCATACTCATAGTGAAATAAATCAGATGTCCATGCATAAGCAGTGTATTATATCATTGGTGTGTAGGAACCTGAAAATGTGAATATAAATGAGGAGGTATGATAAACAGTGTGAAATTAAACTGCTCGAAAGTAGGGAGCAGCTCGGATGGAGGAAGTTAGCAAAGGTAGAAGGGGATAATTATGTATGTATGTATAAATGTATGTGCAGGATAGCTAACATAGTTGTACTCCTGATATGTCACTTTTTGTAAGGGATAGTTAATGATTGGTTGTTTGATCAGTCTTGCATGTCTATATTTGTTTTCCTGAGCATATACTTCACAGTTATCAATGTGTGATGCTACAACCATTGTGAATTCCCTCTTTCTTTGTCCGTAATCCAGTTTTGATTGTTCTATTCTGGTGATACTTTGTAAGTGGTTGTCTGTTTGTTAATGTTTTAGTTCTTTTACTTTTAAAATTTAAAAAAAAAAATCCATGCTTCCACACATGAAAATTTTTCTCCTAAATACCTTCTCTAATTTTGTATATACACTGAGAAGAACTGGGAGAGGGGAAAGGGGTGGTATACACCATTGAAACTTTTTCTTCAATTTTTTAAAACTGGAAATTAGATCACCTTCAGTTAGTTTCCATTTTCTCTAGAATACTTACCTCTCAATGTTTTGTAACTCTCTGATTTTAGCTACTGATGTTTTAAAATAGATTTTTAAAAAAATTTTGCTGCAATTTTATACTTCTTTGTGGCAGAATTGATTTACAAACTGATGTAACACAACCAAAATAGATTTTTTTATATGCTTATAAAATCTCCTTAGTGGAGAAAAGTAGTTTGTCAGCAGTATGTGTTCTCTTCTGCCTGAAAAATCGCAAATGAGGCAGCAATGTACATTTCATATTATTTTGAGATTATTTGCTGATATCAGCTGGATCTTGCAAACTTATTTGTGTTTAGCTCTTGTGGTTTCCTATAATCTACCCTGATTTTCTCCTATTATGATCGGTCAGGCCGATATGTGTTGAAGTCACCCTCTTGCAGCAGTACCCTCCGCACAAGCAGGTCCTCTAGCTATGCCTCCTGCACCGGTGGCTGGGTTGCCTGCTGATGACATTGGCATAACTTCAGATGCCCCACTTTCCTTTGCAAAGCAGACTAACTGCTTGAACCATGGCTTTTCTGGATATGTCCATAATTCCAGCACATCTTGCAACTAGGAATCATGAAAAGGAGCTCCTGTCTCAATCTTCTGTTCTTTGTGACTTACCTTGATTTTTAAAAGTTTAATAAAACCTTTTCAATAGCCAAGATTCTTATTTCCCACCCACTATTGTTATTTTGCACTTTCTCTGTAGAATCTGTCTTGAAATCTTCTTTTGTATGAAATACTAGTAAATTTCTTTGTATTTTTCCTCTCATTTAATATGTTTAAAGTCATCTGTTGCTAATTTTATTTTAAAAATAACAGGACAGGAATAGGACATGACACTAACATTACCACATCTACATGGAAATTCTAGTCTATCATGTCTGCGTAGAAGTATCTGAGCCATGGGCGAGGTGACTTAATGTCTTCGAGGCTGGGTAAGCCACAGCAGATCCTCAGATCAATCAGTTCATCCATTAATCAATGTGCTCTGTGTCCAGTGTTAGTTGGAGCTGTGGCTCTTAACCGGGATTCTCTCCTGGTGGTTTTTAAGCAGACGTACCCAGAGGCCTAACCCCTAAGGTACAGCAATGAGAAAAAGCAGACTGTTAAAGAGCTCCACAGCTGATTGAGATAAACTTTTATGTGTGACACATTGCTTCACCATGAGAAAAAATGAGTCTTGACTCAATAAAGTTTAAAACATAGAAGGCCTTGAAAGGATATAAAATAACATTAATTAAAAATTGAATTTTCTAGCTCAGCGCGAGTCAGGAAGGGTTCATTAGGAAGATTAAAATTGATCTGTACCTTCTAGAATAGGTTGGATTTGGACAGCTCATAGGAGCACACACATGGGGAAGGGCTACATAAAGAGGGGCACAGAGCAGAAATAGGCACTATGTGGAATCAGGGCCAAGAATAAACTGATTCTCTGAACACGCGCTCCTCGCTCATGTTGTCTCCTGTACAGTACTATTGCTTCTTGAGCCAACATGTGAAGAGATGCATAAACCAATGGGCCTATCAGGAGTGAACCTGGCACATTCCTGTGTTGGGGTAGTGAGAGAAACAGGTCAGTACATTACAGTAAAATCAAATTGTGGACAATTGTGAAAGCCAGCAAGGGAACTAAGTACACTCAAAATAAAAATAATATTTGAGCTATATTCATCATAAGACTATAACATGCATGAGCAGTATTCTAAACTTGAAAAGCACAGAAGCCAGCTGCCAATGTGCTGTAGCAATCAAGATGTGTGACAATCAGGGTCTGACTTTATTTTCACAACATTTTTTAAAGGTATGTATAAGAAGTGCAATAAGTGTGATGCTAGAAATTACTGCAGAAATAAAGATTTTGCACATTAAACACCTTAACATGAGTGTTTGGTTTGATCTTACATTTTAGCTATGATAAAGACTTGGTCTTTTCGTCCTTGTCTCTGCTTCTTTCCTCCCTAATTGTCCTTCCTTGTTCTCCAGCTCTTGAACTTTTCCTTTTTACTATTTTGGTACATTTGACTAAAACGTTTGAAGTGCTAGAAACTTGTAGTTGCTGATAAGTAATTGGTTACATTCTATTTGCACAGAAATTTGAAGCTCAATTTAGATTTCAATAATATTTATCACAGAACATAGAAGATTAAAAATTAAACATATCTAAATATTACTTTGATCAGCAAGATTTTAATACCTTAGGTATTGTTTCAGTATATATATATATATATATATATATATATTTAAAGCAGTTTGACTAGTGCCAAAAATGTATGATCTGTTCTATGAAACTAAAAAAAACTAGTCTGGACAATATTTCACAACTTTTATCTTCAGGTACCATATTTTATAGGCTATTACTTTCTTCACTCATGCCTTAGCAGTTGCCCATAAAACCTATAACACCTAACAGTATGGTTTAATGTGTATATTTGCAGAAATATGCATATTTTACAAGCTGTGAATCAGTGAGATAATGACAATGTGGTTTTGCAGTATATAGAATTAAAACTACGAGTCTGAAGCCAAAAACCATAATTAGCAGAACTTCAATTGCTAGGATTATGAAAAAAGGAAAGAAACTAAGCTACAGAGTATTTTAGCCCCACAATTACCTGAAGCAAGACTGAGAAAATGCTTGAGAGTAGAAAACAAAGCATAAGTTCATTTCCATAGATAATTAGATAGCCCAAGAAACCACTTTCACTCTTGGAGGCCAGTGGCGGAAAGATGCCACTAATTCAATGAAGCACTGCCCTTCCAACTGGCCTAGAGCGGTGGAGGCAGGATGCATTTCTTGTCTCATATTGAGAGGAAGTTTTAAATTATAATGGAAATCTCTCCAGCGGAAAACATGCGTTTTTAGGATTTAGATAGGCTGGAAGCAACAGGAAGAATTTTTTTCTTTAGAAGGCAAAATATGATGACACGCAGAAATTATTGCCCGAGTTTAACGGTCTGTGAAGGCGGGGGGGGGGGGCAGGAGGGGAGGGACTATTAACAGATTCTGGTGGCACAAAACAGAATCTACCTTTCCCCCAAATTAGACTCTATCTGTGCTCGCTGAACGTGCTGCTCGCCGTCACAGCTCTTTCCCCTGCTTGTGTTGAAACCACGCACCAGTTAAACAATTGACCTTTATAAAATCCCTGGCCGGTGGAAAGCCGAGGCTCCTGCTTCACCATGCCAATTACCTGGTCTCAGACGCGAAGGGGAAAAACGGCTGCGCCTGTAAAAGCTACAGTAGCTCGGAGGCTGGTTTGCAGGTTTATATTGGAGCCTGAGCAGCTATCAGGGATTCAGACCAGAGTGGAACGAGAGTATTTGAATCATGCATGGATCTCAGAGACAGAGAGAGACATCTACTGGCCCGTTCATTGCCGGCCACAAGCACCTCCCCTCCACTGTAATGAATGTAACATTTTCTTTCTTTGCCGCTGACAGCCAGGAGCATAATTAGAGCCTAATGCAACACGGAAAAGCCACCGATGTTAGAGTGGGGTAAACAGTAAACAGCGCGGTGGCGGCCGTCACGGGGTGAGCGCGGGCACCGAGACGCTGTCACGCGGTCGGGCCGGGCGGCGAGCAGACAGACAGCTCGAATTAATCCCCGGGGACGCGCGTGACAGGCGGGCGCGGCGCGCAATTAGAGCGCGGGAGGAAATTGGAAATGACAAAGGTGTGAACATATGTCAAATTACAACTAAATGATAAATTACAATTCTGTCATTGGAATAAGCGGTAATTAAGAAAGATTTCAGCTATCCCTCTTGGAAAAAAATAAAATAAGAGCGAGCATCTCATCTCCACGCACACCCCTCCCCGGCCCGGGTAGATCTGTCTGCTGCGTCGCTTCCGTGCTCTGGCACAGGCTGAGGGGCCCGACTCCCAGCTGCATTATTTGTGTGCATTAGGGATGATCCCTCCGCCTCGCCCGCTGCAGCCCTGCAGCACAGTGTCACCGCGGCTGGTGGCTGCTGTGAGCCCCGCGCGCTCTAATTATTTTAAACAAGCCCCTCGCGCCCAGCTGACAATTAGGGGCTGCGCCAGGGACCGCGGGGACTGTCATATACTCCACCCCCCCTCCCCCGTGTCCCAGCAGACAGTGAGAGCATGGGCGGAGCAGGCTGCTCCACCGCAGTGTGCAACAGCTGTGAGATCATCATGCGTTCGATCGCAACACCCAGCTCCAATTTAGGGTTCTTAACAACTGGACTTTGGGGCGGCCCCAAGACCAGAGTGGGGAACTCAGGGCACAAGGATCAGTCCTGGGGTCCAAGTTGCGTGAGAACTGGGTCCACACAGTACTGGTCTCCAGGTGCATGGTGTTCCACCCGCACAGGTGACACCCAATGCTCTGGTCTTTGCCTCTCCAAAGCAGACACCAGACATGTCCCTGGCTTACATGACCCTGCAGACTCTCCAGAAACAGGAAAATCACAATATGACCGGGAGAAGGGCCACACAGGCCTGGTTCCTAAGGTGACCACCTAAGATTAGCACCTCATGAAACAACTGTTTTGTCAAGTGCTAAGAACACATTAATCTCAGAAGTCTAACAACAGTTCTAACAGCAACACTAATTTATAGGAAGATGGGCTGAAATAAAATTCCTTAATATATGGGCAAAGCAGCAACCACTTATTCTCATATTTACAAGATGAGGTAATAAACTTTCTGCACTACATATTCCTTGGCAAACGTGAATGTGACGGGGGGCTAAGGTCTACGCTCAGAGCAGGGACTAAATACAATTCCATAATCTACAATGGGAGCTTGAAATTGTGACATTTTCTCTTAGAACATATGCAAATATTTAGATCACTCCTTTCTCCCCAGCTCTAGGGCAAAAAGGAGACAAATACCCAAAAAGCGAAATAAAATTTTCTAACAGAGAGGTCATACTCCAGTGATCTTCTTGGATAAATCAATTTCTAGCCGCTGAGACCTCATATTATAGTTCAAGGCCTTGAAAGCTTAATTGGGGAAGCATGTTAAAAGTTAAAGGGCTGGAGTCATATTAATTACACGAGGTTTTCCTTGTAGAAAATCTGCCGGCCACAGTTCCTCTCCACCCTTACCTAGACTGGGGTGTGCTTTTCTACCACACTTCTGTAATTTGACAGGGCTTTTTTTTTCTTAAAGCAATTTATTTATAGTCATCCGTATGCTTCAGGAGAGACAGAGCCTGATGTGCTCATGCATTACTTTTCATATCGGTTTGGTTTGGGTGAAGAAGCCTCTGACACTGTATGACAGACCTGCAGGTAGATAGAGGGTGGAGTGAGCTGAGACCCATGTTACAATTCTCCTTTTTCACAGGAAGGAAGCCCGAGGAGGGAAAAGAATTATAATTGTTTGAATACTGCTTATTCCCAGAAATAGAAATTTTTACCAAAACAAGAACATAGCCTGAAAAATCATCTAGATTTTTTACTCCAATTAGAGCAAAACGTTCACAAATATAATGTCAAGAAATTGTTAAAATTCATTAACTATGATATCACAATTTTAAAATGTATACATAATACAATAAATATTGCATGCAGAATAATAGCAATCTTCAAACATGGTTCTGTGCATGTAAGTGGAGAAAGGGAAATCTGGAAAGAGTATCAGAAGTCACTTTTCCCAGCCACATAGTGTTCCATACTCAGCTTATTATTATTATTTATTAAAGATAATTGAAAAGTTAAACATCTTTCTTCTGAGTTAATGGGAGTTAATGTTACATTGGTTTCTGGATATTATGCTTTTAATAGCAATTTAAATCCCTTACCTCTACCACATCTGTTGGCTTTTCAAGAGGAAAGCTTTGCTCTAGAAGCACGCTGGCTGTGGAAGTTATTTTGTTGGCTAGGGACATCCTTACAACTGTGTGTCACCTCAGTGTGCATGACAAGTGGCTGTTACACTAGAGTGTACTTTTTCCAAAGCTTCTCAGCCTTAAACTTATACAAGTTTTGGGTGGACTCACTGGAAATCTGCGTTTTGCATAAGCATTCTGAGTCCCTTTGTTCCTGAAGAATAGTAAAACAGGGAGTCAGGTAGGAAAATTTTCAGAATTGGGTCAAAATTTCTGTAGTTTATAATATAGTCATTGAAGCATACACCTTTCTTCAAATATTTAACCCATGTATTTTTAAAACTTGCAATTATTGGAAGGTTGCATGCTTCCCGGATGTTTCTTCAAGTAATGATATATCAGATCTATAAGTGTACTCTGAATGTCATGGTATGTATTACTCAGTAGCCAGTTGCCAATAACATAAACATGATCAAATATTCCTCACATCTAATCTCAGCAGATTTGAAGGAAGTCTAATTTTAAAAAATTAAGAATGCTTTGGCAAAAGGTTAGTGAATTTTCCCTTTTAGTATTGACGGAATGACTGGGACTGGATATGTACTCTCACCAAAAGAAAAGAAAAATTACAGAACTGGAAAAAATAGACATGTTCCCCATTTACAGGTGTTCGGCAGGAGGCTATGTACTTGGAGGGAAAATTACTGCAGTCACCCTGGCCGCCACCTGGGAGTATTTTATTGTTTCAGAACATAAAGAGGTGAGCCCAAACCAAGTGACAACCTCACTTGCTTGTTGAGGAAGAGCTGAGTCCCAATCAGTTAAAGTGGCTGGGATTTGCGAGCAGATTCTGCATGAATGAGCAAACAGAATTCTTCATAAGAGCTGAAGGCCCCTTGTGGTGAAGGTCTGGCCTGGGCATGCAGAGCTGAGGCTGAAGGCCCTCAGGTGACTACCTGATCCCACTATCCACCCAGTTGCTGAGTGACTTGAATGGTCTACAAATATCAAGAAAAGCCTACATGTGTTATGTCCAAGAAAAACACCTAGAATGAAGTAAGCTCAAAACTGGCATAGAGCCATCAAAATAATGAACAAAATGGACAGGACAAAAAAGATCTGGTGGGACCCAAACCCTAACAAAACTAAACACCACTTCCAATAAAATGAAACATTCCAGAGAAGGGTTGAGCAAAATACAGTGTGTAAGCAAACACCTGGTTTTGGAAATAGTTATACCGGAACACAGACATGTCTGTAGTATTTTATGTTGCTCCTTTATGTTTACCAATAACCCTGACCCTAACCCTAACTCGATAACAGCACTTAGGTGGTTATGAATGATTTTCTAGACTACAACCTAAAATGGGAGCTGGCCCTTTAAGAAAATGGACATATTCACAATGGAGTGTTATGCAACCAAAGAAGGATAAAGTTGAGTTGTTGGTAGGATCTTGAGAGTGTAATGCTCAGTGAAATAAGTCGGACACTGAAGGTTGAATGTTGTATGGTTTTTCTGAAAACCCCAAATATAAATCTTTTAAAGAGTAAAATAAAGAAGAGATGGTGGTAGACTGTGGAGATAGCAAGAGAATCTGGGGGAGAAGGGAGAAGGAAGGGTGGACTGGGAAGGGCAAACAGAAATGATCCTGACGATATACGTGTGTGCGTCAGCTCCCCAAGAAGCACATACTGACAAAAACGGTAAAGGTTAAAAAAGGGAAAAATAGTTACAATAGAGTTATCCTCACTATAGTATATCAACAAATGTATACATACAGAAAATAATAATTACTGGATATGAAAATGTGCAATATTTTGACTAAAGCTTTTCACACAATGTGGAAAGGAGCCAGGTTGGATTCATTGTTAAGAATGTATCAAGCAGTCATAAAAGATGCTACTGAAGCTTGTAGGAAAAGACCTTCACAACTACTCTGAGCAGATAAATGGAAACCAAGAAATGTCCAGGTAAAACTTACAGGCCAAAACAATATAATACCTGGAACCGTACAGATACTTTGTAGGTTTCACCAAAGTTAGAAGCCCCAAAACATCTAATGAGCTTAAAAACAAATGAATAGATACTCAGCAATATGAAAAGAAGACAGAAGAGAGATTAAAATATTTAAGAGAATGTGGGGGTGAGTGGGACACATGTAACTCAAGCCCCATAGGGAGAGGAAAAAATAGGCCAGAAAACATAAAGAAATAGTAATTGGAAGTTTTCCAGATTTGTGAAATAAAACATCAACTTCCAGATCTAAAAATCCCTATGACCCTTGGTAACACAACTGCCCAGATAGCTGCACTCATGAAAATTACACTGCAGCTGGTAGAAGCCAAAGGTAAGGAGGAAAATCAGCTGTGAGACTTTCCCGCTGGGAAAAAGAGTCATATAACTCAAAATGTAATAATCGTACAGAGCATCAGACCTTTTACTAGAGCTAATGGAAGCTGGAAGACAAAGAGAGAAGAGCTTTGAGGAATTGAAATGAAAAACAAATGTTGAGGCACATTTGATATCAACAAAACGTCCTTTAAAAATAAGGTCAGCATTTCATATAAACAAACTTGAGAACAATCTTCACCAGCAGAGCTGCACAATGAGAGATATAAAAGAAATTTCTCAGCTTAGGGAAACCTAAGTCAAGGTGGATCTACAGGGAAGAACTAAGAACACTGGGAGTTGTCAGTATATGGGAATATAAATTACTATCTTTCCATGTCTTGATTCTATTTAAAGACAAAAGACGGCTTAAAGTACAAACAAGAATTTTGGTAACACTGAAGTATTTAGAAATATATAGGCAAATTTCAGAGGGCAAATGGAATTATGCTTATCATTATGTATGGTATATGGTAAAATATAATAAAACATATTTAATACTGAAAATACTGTGGCATTTAAGTGTTTTAATTTCCAGAGCAAACATAAAATAATAATACTAAGATAAAGGAAAATAGATAAAAAATAGTATTGTAGTACAGTAGTCTTCATTAACTTAAAAAGAAAAAGTGGCAGTGAAGAATTGAAAGAAAACCAAATGGATATCTAGAAAAAAGCTACAGAATAGACCTAAAAGCAAATCAAATTAATACTTCTAGTAAATTACTAAATATAAATGAGCTGTATTTTATGATTAAAAGGTGATGAACCAGAATGTATTTTCTTTTTTAAAAACAATGTCTGTTTTTTTTCAAGTAATGTAATTTAAATAACACAGATTAGGTTGAAAATAAAAATGGAGGAAATTGATGGGTTGTGCAGATAATGCATGTAATAAAAATATGGTTGCTCTATTAGGACCATATATAGCAAACTTTAGGCCCAGAAGTACTTCCAGAGGCAAATAGAAATCATCTCACTAAAAATTTAATCCATGAGAAAGACCAGGACACTTTTAACTGTATCTGAACCCAAAACAGTGCTTCAAAATAAAAGGAAAAAATTACAGAACAAAATAAATGGTGAAATGTACACAGTCTTCAACTTGCTGTCTTTGTAATTCAGAAAACAAGTAAGCAATACCATTAACATCAGAAATTTGAACAATGCTAGCAACAATTTGACTTAGTTGACATTTGTGAGCCATTACAACAGATAAATACAGAGAATGTATTTCAGTGCACATGGAATGTTCTAAGTGGTAAAGAATGTGTTTTCTTTAGTTTCCTGTCTCCCCTCTGGAAGACAGTTCTCTTTTTATTTTTTTATTAGCCCATGTTTGCAGTGAGCAGTGTTTATGCTCCTTGTGTGACGTTCTTTCCCCTCCCTCCATCTCTTGATCCTCTGAAAAAGATCTATCTCCCTCATCACTATTGTCTACCTTTTCTTATACTTTTATAATATGGATTTCTCATATAAGAGAAACTATATGATTTTTTTTAACTATATGGTATTTAACCTAATGTGTCTGATATATTTTACTTGACATGATGATCTCAAGGTGCATCCATTTCCCTATAAAGAACTCAAGTTTATCTTCCTGCCCATGGAGTTCTCTACAGTGTGTCTATACCACATCTTCCTCATCCCTTCCTCTGTTGATGGCACAGAGATCAGTTTCAAGATTCAGCTTTTATGAATATGGCTGCTATAAACATGGGTGCACATAGATCACCATAAGATATCTTTAACTCTTTCAGGAAGAAGCATTGAAGGGAATAGCTGGATCCAGTGGAATTTCTAGCTTTAATTTTAAAGAAATCTCTATAATGATTTTCACAGTGATTGTATGTATACTCCCACCAACAATATAAAAGCCTTCTTTTCTTGCCACTGCCTCACCAGCACTTTTTATTCTTCGATTTCTTGATGATGACTATTGTTTATAAAGTAAGATGGAATAGCAAATGTATTTTAAGTAAACACGGAGTGTTCTTCATGACAATGTATAGGCTGGTCCATAAAACAAATGTCAATGAATTTCTGCACAAGGAAGTCATGTACCATGTGTTCTCTTTCTAAAATGGAATTAACCTGAAAAAAGCAACTAATGTATTTTGAATGTACCCAATGTTTAGAAATTAAACCACATACTGGTGAATAAAATATAGATCAAAGAAGAAATCAGAATAAAATATAGAAATATTGATCACTTGTCCAAAGTTCAAGCATAAGCTCATCATTTTCAATTCAACATTGTAATGGAAGTCCTAGCCATGGCAGCAGAATTATAAACAAAGACAAAATAAGGGAAAACCAAAAGGTAAATTCAATTGATTCACATATAACATAATTATTTCAGAAAATATTGGCTTAGCAGTGCAGAAAATGTTAAGAGACATAAAATGAGAAGTAAGTTTGAAATAAGAGGTAAGTTTTATAAGGTTGGAACTATGAGATAAATGTTCTAATTGTATTTTAAGGTTAAATTCTATTATTTTTATTTACCACAGAATCAACAATATAAGATATTTAGAAGTAAAATTAGCTACAAGTTATGCAAGACCTCTATGCTGACAATGCTGTGCAACATAATCTAATGGAAAGAAATAACGTTGCTATGAGTTAAAAAACTTAATACTACTAAATTATAAATTTTGCTCCAAACAGATTTATAGACTTAATGCAATCTCTATCAAAATTTCAGCAGGGTTTCACTTTTGAACTGACAGGTTGTTTTGAAAAATCCCATGAATATACAAACGTGATAGCATAGTGGAGGGAATGTTTAACAGAAAAGATTTGACTACACACTGTTCGATTTCAAGGCTCCTTATAGAGCTACAGTTACACCAAGGAACACAACACTGATGTAAGCACATAGAAGTAGATCAATGAAGCAGAATAGAAGGGATAGAATTAGGTTATAAGGCACAAGGCAATTTAATGGGAGAAGAAAACCCTTTCTGACAAATAGTGATGGAGAAATACGTTAACATATTGAAAAGAATGAGCATCACCTACCTCAGCCCATACAAAACATTAGCCCCAAAATATGTCACAGACCCTTGATCTATAGGAATAAAGTAAAATCATTATGAGAATAAGATTTTAAATGAACTGAATTTTTGAAGAAAAAAATTATAGAATTTTAAATTGATAGAATGAACTTTACTTAAACTAAGATATCTTCTTATTAAAAATATCACTATCATGAAAATGAAATTATTTGCAAAATATAGCTCTAATAAAGGCTTTATATCCAGAACAAGCCTTTGTGAACAAATTACAAAAAGGCCACCTGCCAATTAAAAAATAGAAAACCTATCTTGAGCAGACACTGTTTAAAAATAGATATGAATTGCCTTCAGCCCAGGAAAAAGATATTTCATATCATTAGTTATGGTAAGTTAAAAACAAACACTATTCTATATCCACCAGACTTACTAAAATAAAAATAAAAAGCTGGCAAACTTGAATTTCCTGAGAATGTGGTACTATTTAACTCTTCTTCACTGATGTTAGTGGTGTTACACAGTTAAAACAGGTACGTGATTCTTCAGTCAGAAAGTTCACTCCAAAATAATTACCAAGAAAAGTGAAAGCATGTGCTTACAAAGAGATTTAGAAATATAATGCTCAAAACACTTTTATTCATAATAACAGAAAATTACTTTAAAAATCAAAATATCTACCATAGGAGAATAAGAAACAAATTGTGATGTAGTCAGACATTGGAATATTGCTTAGCAATTAAAAGGCACGTCTGATAGGTACAAAGACTGATATGTGCTCCAGAAGGGTTATGTTGTGCAAAAGAATCCATTCTCCTCAATGTCCCAAAGCATATTAAATGATTTTATGTTCATAAATTTCAAGAATAGGAAATTTTTATTTTTGGTGATAGGAGAAAGAACAATAGTGGTCTCTAAGGTGGAGAAGAAATGGAACGAGATACAATACCAGTAAACTAGATGATACAAGTGTTTACCTGCACTGAGGCATTGGTTCCAGAGATGTGGAGGTCTGTAAGGCATCATCAAATTATACTTAGAAGACTTAAGCATTTTACCATGTGTAATTCTAACACAGCTTATAAAATGCTCAAGCAGGGTCACCACGAACCCTAATGTTGGTTGTAAAGTCTGTCACATGGATGGAACAGATAATGATTCTACTCCTTCCTGAGTATTGCACTTCTCACCAAGGGCATCAGGCACTTTGAACAAAGCCATTAACTCCTTCTTGTGACTGCAGCACCAGCCAACTTGCTGTTGGTTTGCTGTATTCTACTATACAACGTCATTCTTATCCCACTGTTAGCAAGACTATGCTACACACAGGCATTAACTTACACAGTAATAATCGTCACACCTCAGAGCTGCAGTAGAGCTCTGTTCGAATGACACAATCACACCATCTCTTTTTAAATTTAAAAACTTGTCTGCATGCTAACCACAAACACTTATTTCATTTGCCTTTATTATGTACACCTAACCAAACCCATTACATGTGAAATTTTTGTAAAGGATATCTTTTCTGGCAAATAAATTCTCCACATCACCATCAAAATGATAGATACTTTGATGAATATTAAACTTTCCTCTTCTTACCAGGACACAAAAAAGACTACTGAGCATTAATGAAAGGAAATTACTTAGTATTATAATGAGGAAAAATAAACATAAATTCAAAAGTAAAAGGGGAAAGTGGGAGAGAAGGAGATGTTTAGAAACTGTTAAGGCTTACTTTCAAAACATTTGCACTTACATCATATCAGAATTGTAATAAATGAGGAATTGATATTAGTTTGGCAAAGCTCCAATATTATAACATTAAAATTGGTTGCTATTCCATGAATTGTTGATAATTACTTATCAATGCCCTTTTGTCAAGTTTACTGAATAATAGTTATTCATGAAGTTAATTAACAGTTGACTAGAATCTAAATACTTTAAGTTCCCAGCACTATACATACTACAGTTGTATAATCAAGAAGCATGCTTTCCAATCCTCTCTGAAAAAAATACAAATAATTTTATTACCCATCTGCTAAATACAAATATTGAAAGAATACTTGTTAATGTTTAAAAATATTTTGAAGCAAGTAAAAAGAGTGTAAAATATATAGAGAGAAAGGAGGTGTTGTAGTAGTTTTCAGGAAAGAGTTGTAGAAGTCTTAAAGTTGTGCATAGTTCAAACACTCTACAAATCAGTACTGTGAATTGCCATCATTCATAACATTTAAATTTTATCTAGAGGGCAAAATAAATTTCAACAACACAACAATTTTTCATTTTACAGGATCTGTATTAAAATATAGAAAAAAGTTTTCAAACAGAATCTTGGTATAGTTCAGACCATATAGTTCAGACTCGTTTTAAACTCTCTATGTAGCCTAGGCTGGCCTGGAACTTGCAGTGATCCTTCTGCCTCAGCCTCCTGAGTGCTGGGATTACAGACACGTGCCACCACACCTGGCTTTAAAATACAGAAACTATATTTTTGAACTTTTGTAAATATAAGCTCTTGTAAATATACATTTCTAATTATTTAATAGAATTCAATGTTTTTCTGTCTTTTAAAATAAACTTTGTTTGTAATGCATATTACTTAGGTCCATAACAAAATTGTAAGGTCCAAAGATTTCCCACACATTTTCTGCTCCCCCCACACAGTCTACCCCATTATTAGCAACCTAGGACAGGGATATGTTTGCGACAGTCCATGAACCTACATTCATACATAAGGAGCAATCAAAGTCCTCCATTATAACGCACCCTTGATATTATATATCATTTGAGTTTGAATAAACTTATAATGACATGTATCTGTGATCACAGTATCATACAGAGTTGTTTCATTATCCCGCAGGTCCTCTGTGTTCCCTAGAATCCCACCTTTCTCCCTAATCCTGGATAAACTCTGATCCTTTTGCTATCTCTGTGCTTCTGCATTTTCTAGAATGTCATATAGTTGAACCCGTATAATATGTAAGCTTTTTGAGTTGGTTTTCTTCACTTATTAACAGGCACTTCAGTTTCCCATGTGCCATCCCATAACTTGATAAGTCATTACTTTTGAGCACTGAGTAATTTTCCATTGTCTGGATTAGCTCAGCTGATTGTATATTCATTCATTTCCTGTAGGACATGTGGGCTGTTTCGAAGTTTGATGAAAGATCCATAAAGTTGCTGTAAGCAATCACATGGGGGCTCTTGGGTGGACATACACGGACTCCTTCAGGTAAACAAGCACCTGACTGCTGGGTCTGGGGCAGATGTATGCTTACTTCATAGGAAGCCACCAAGCTGCCTCTTGCAGGGCTCTGCACTGCGCTTTCCCACCAGCCACAAGTGGGCATTTCTGTCGCTCAGCATCTGTATCAGCATTTGACATGGTCAGCGTTCTGTGTTTGGGCCATTATCCTTGGTTTATAGTGGTCTCTCGTCTTTATTTTAATTTGTATTTTCCTGATAATATGTGATGTGAAGCATCTGCTCATAGGCTCATTTGTATCTAAAGATCTTCTTTGTTGAGGTGCCTATTAAAGTTTTGGCCTACTTTTTAACTCAAATAATGGTTGAATTGTGAAACCACAAGATATAAGGTAAATATACAAAAGTAAGTCACTTTTCTACATATTGACAAAGAACAAATGGAGAAAAATGAAATATGCTGGCATGGATTTAACAGAAATGTTGCAAGACAGGGATGAGGAACACTACAAAACTCTGATGGAAAATTGAAGTGCATAAAGAGAAAGATTCTCTTTTTGTGGATAATGAGACTCATTATCTTTAATGTATCAGTTTTTCCAATATTGATTTCAGTTAAAATCTAAGCAAATTATTCTGTGTATGTCAATAAGCTGATTCTCAGGTTTATGTGGAGAGTCAGTGCAGAATAGCAAATGTAATTGCTGGAGGAGATCAAAGATGGAAGATGGACACAACTTAATTTCAAGGGTTACGAGAAAGCCACACAATGAAGATAGTGTAGCACTGGAGCAAGAACAGACAAAGAAGTCAACAGAAGAGGAGAGAACTACATGAACAGTCATGATCATTGACACAGTAGCAAAGGCATAATAGTGAAGACAAACATTCAACAACTGGTGGTTCACATATGGAACGTGAATTGAGACACAACCATTACATCCTTCAAAATAAATCAATTCCAAATAGATCATAGACTTAAATGTAAATAAATCTCCTAGAAAAGAACACAGATATATACAGTTTTTATGAAGGAGAAAATATCAAGAACCATTGGGCCACTGGTGCCTTTTAGGTACAACACCAGAGGCAGAATGCCTCAAAGAGAAAATTGAACTGGGCTTTATTAAAATTAAAACTTTCTGTCCCGCAAGACAAATGATGCAGGGAATGAAAAGAAAAGCCATGGGTTTGGATGAAATATATACACAAAGTACCTGATAAAGTCTTCATTTGGGGAGCATTTTCTGTTTCTTTAAAGAGTTGGACAGAAAGTGCATGATTCCCATATACAGGCCTTCCCCTACAGAGTTTCCCCTAGTGCTAACATTATGCATTAGTGTGCTATATTTCCTCAACTGATAAACCAACAGTGATGTGTTATTAACTAAATTCATTCTTTACATTAAGATTTACTTTTTGTGTTGTGTGTTTCTTTAAACTTTGGCAAACGAATACTGTCATGTACCTGCTACTAAAGAGTTAAGAGTCATGTTTCCTCTCTCCTGACAATCTCCTCCATCTCCACTCTTCTTTCCCCTCCACCTTACTCTCAACCCCTAGACATCATTCATCTTTTACCTACTCTATATCTTTGCCTTTTCTAAATATCTTAGAGTTGGAATCCTGCAGTATATAGTTTTTCCAGACTTGCTTTTTTTAGGTGTGTACCTCCATGCCCAACTCTCACTTTTCTCCATGGGATAATTCTTCATTTCATGAATATGCAATAGTTTACCTTTTTACCTACTAAAAGACATTTTGGTTGCTCCCAGGTTTCTTTTTCACAATTATGAATAAACATTCAAGTTCAAGGAAGTGTTTAGACAAATCATCTCAACTCGTTCAGCAAAATACCAAGTTGTATGATTGCACAGTAGGGCTACCATTTGCTTAGAAGAAGTTGGAAGTCTTCTACAATAGTGTACAATTTTGCCTTCCAGCTGACAAGGAGCAACGCATTCTGTGGTTACACGTCCTCAGCAGCCTTTGGTGTTCCTGGTGTCCTGGATTTTAGCGATTCTGAGAGCTTGCAGCATATCTCATTGATGTCTTAATTTGCCCTCCTGTAGTGATGGGGGACATAGAGCATGTTTCTCATGCTTATTCGATCTATGTGTGGCTTCTCTGATGAGATATCTGTTCAGAATTGTACCCAATTATTAACTGGACTGTTTTATTTCTTATTATTGAGTGTCAAGAATGCTTTGTAACTCTATGTACTAGTCCTTTATCAGCTATATGTGTTTTCCCAATATACTCTCAAATATGGAAGTCTGTAGTCTGTCTTTTATTATCTTAATTTCCTTTACAGAGCAGGTATTTTTAACTTTGGTGCCATCTAGCTTTTCTTTTTTTCTTTCATGAATCATATGTTTGTTGTCATTTATGAAAACTCATTGCCACACTCAGGATCACTGAGATTTTATCCTATGTTATTTTTTGGAAGTGATTAATTTGGGGTTTTACATTTAGTTCTGATTCATTTTGACATACCTTCTGTAAAAGGTGTAACAACATCAGTTTAGGTTCTTTTTGGTCAGGTTTCTATCAAGTTGTTGTGATAACTTTTTGGAACAGACTGTCTTTCATTATCTAATGGCCTTTGCTTTGTTGTCGAAGATAAATTGTCTATTCTTGTGGATCGGCATCTGCGTGCTACGACCTCTTCCTTTGATGCCTTTGTCTATACACCACTGTCATGATTACTGTAGGGTTATAGCAAGGCCTGAAGTTGTATAGGGTCGGTGCTCCAGCTTCCCTCTTTGCAGTATGATGTCAGCTATTCTGAGTGTTATTCCTGTTCCTATAAGTTTTAGAATTAGTTTGTCAACATCTATAAAATTCCTTTCTGGATTTTGAGTGAGATTGCATGGAGCACACAAATCAAGCTGGAAAGAACTGGTATCTTAAAATAATGCATCTTCTTATCCTCAGATATAAAATATCTATCCATTTATTTAGAGCTCCTTTGAGTTCCTCCATCAAAGTTCTAGTTTTCCTTGCTTAAACCCTGCATACATTTTGTTAAATTTATGTTTGAGTATTTCATTATCCTGAGTGCTAATGTAAGTAGTATTGTATTTTCATTTTCAAATTCCAGTAGTAAGTTTCTTGCACTTAAGAAAACAATGAACCTTTGTATATAACACTCGTATTTTACAATCTTGATATAATTAATTGTTTGATCCAGGAGGTTGTTTGGGGGATATTGTTAATTCTTTGGAATTTTCTACATAGAGAAACATGCCACTGGTTAACAATGACAAATTTTTTTCTTCCTTCTCAAACTATTTATTTTCTGTTTTTTTTCCTTATCTTCTGGAAGTAGCTAAGACCTCCAGGTCAGTGTCAAATAGGAGCAGCAAAGGGAGCACCCTCGCCTTCTTCTCTCAGTGGAAAAGCGCTGAGTACACTGGGAAGTTTGACCTTAATGCTGTTCTCGCTCTTTCACATGTATTGTTTCATCAGGTTGGCGCTCCCCTCCATTTCTGCTTTCGAGAGCGTTTTCATCACAAATGGATAATGGCTTCTGTCAACTTATTGTTTTGCACTTACTGATATAATCATGAGTTTTCACCCTTTTCCTGCTAATATGATAGAATATACATTTTCTTTTTAAATGTTGAGATGTCTTTTATAGCTACCATAGCGGTTGATCAGTTTTATTGATTTTCTTCAAATAATCGGATTTCTTTGCTGAATTTTCTCTATAGATTTCTTTTTCTAATTTCACTGACTTAACGCTCTAATTTTGATTTCCTTTGTTCTGGTTACCTTATTTATTTTGTTCTTTTTATGTTTCCAAAGGAGGAAACTTAGTTACTGATTTGAGATTTTTCTTTTTTAAAAAAATATAGAATTCAGTGGCATTAATTTCCCTCTAAAAGGCGCTTCCACGGCATCCTAATAACTTTGATAAAGTTGAGTTTTCATTTTTATTTAGTCCAAATACTTACAATTTTTCCTTAAGACTTCTTTCCATGAGTTATTTATAAGCATATAGTTTAATTTTCAAATATTTGGGAATTTTGAAGCTATATTTCTTCGACTCAAGTGTATTTTAATTCTGCCACTTTGGGAAAACATTGCTGGTCTATCATGGCACATTTTGTGACACACAGTGTTGTCAGTGCTGCAGAGTGCTTCATGTGCCCTTGGGTAGTATGTACTCAACATGGAATGAAGTGAATATAGAAATAAATTATGTCTGTGTAGTTAATGGTGGTTTTGTGCAATTGATATTCTTACTGATGTTTTGCCTGCTGCATCAGTCAATTACTTCTAGACGATTGTTGGAAGTCTTTGACAAGAGCAGATATGTTTATTTATCCCAGCCATCATATTACCTTTGTGTTTTACGATGCTCTGTTAGGCGCATACTCATTAAAGTCTTCTTGAAGAACTAATCTCCATATCACATTTTAATACCTCTCTTTATCTCATGATTTTTCTTGATCTCAAGCATACTGTGTCTAAAATTAAATTAATTAAACTCAAGTTTTCTCTTCCTTACTATTAGCATGGCATATCTTTGTTTCTTTATTTTTAAACTATCGGTGTCTTTTTATTTAAACTGAGTTCCTTGGAGACCAAATACACATTTTCCTTGACTTGGCCTATTTGGATCATTCACACATAAAGTGATCATTGATATAACTAGGTTAATATCTACCATATTTGCAACTGTTTTCTAGCCATTATTTTGCTTCTTTCTGTTTGTGTTAAGTTCTTTTTTGCATTCTCTTAAACCAGAGAAGTATTTAAAGCAATTTAGCATTTCATAAGATTTCCTTTCTTTCCTTAGTGTATGAGTTACATTTATTTTTACATACATTTATTGGTTGTTTTAGAGTTTGTACTCGCTTTTATAACATATTTACCTTTACAACACACACACTTATAAAGAATTCAAAAAATCTAACTCCATTTTTCAAATAACACTGTTCCATTATGAATAGTATGGATTCCTTTTAACAGAGTATTCCAAATTCCTTTTTCCTGTGTCTTATTATACTGCTATCTATAAACTATAATTCTCTTACATATTGATGCTATCAAATATTTTAAACAAATTTCTTTCATCAACTAATCAGAAAAATGACACATTTTATACTACCTTCTTTTATTCCTTTTTAACATTTTTCTTCACATAATTCTAAGATCCTGACATACATAATTTTTTCCTCTTAAAAACTTCTTAATTTCACTTCTTGGAAGAAAGACTGAATGGTGATCTTTCTCCTAATTTTTGTTTATCTGAGAAAGTATCTCTTTTTCTTTTATGAATGATAATTTTCCAGATTTATAGGTATTACGTGTGTGCATGTGCACGCATATAAGCTGTAAAATCATAGCACTTCACCTCCTCGTGCTTTCTGAATAGAAGGCCTATCATTTCTGGTTATTTGTCTTCCTCAGCTCTAGCTCCTTTCAAGATTTTCTCATTGATTTTCCTAAATTTAAAAGGGGTATGACTAAGCTTATCATTTGGAGCGTTTGTTCTGATGAGAGTGTCCACATCTCCTGTATTCATAATATGATATATATCATTAATTTCAAGAATTTCTGTCATCTTTTCTGTTGCTCTCTTCCTTCCCTTGGTATTCCTATCATGTCTATGTTAGGTCTTTTGCGATTATCCCATAGTTCTTGGTAGTCTGTTTCTCTATCCCTGTTAACTTTTCAGTTCAGGTTTCTACTGACCTATATTTGAACTTACTGATTTTTTTCTTTGCCGTGTTCCATATAGGTAAGCCCATCAAAGAAATTTTTTCTTTGTGCAGTGTTTTGATTTCTGATATTTCTTTTCTTATTTCTTCCTTAGAATGTCTTTATTTCTACTTATATTATCTGTCAGTTCTTACTCATTGTTCACTTTTTCCATTAGAGCCTTTAGCATATAAATCATAATTAAAGTTCCTAATGTGATCATTTCAAAATCTCTGTCATAGCTGAATCTGGTTCTGCACTTATGTGATCTCTTTTAATTGCCTTGTGGCTTTTTTTTGTTAAGAGCTAACCTAAATAGAAGGAATGAACTAGTTGGGCTTTAGTGTGATGCTTTCTGTTTATTTGGTTAAGAGTTTTACTGCACGCTTGTTTACTGGAGCTATTGCATTTGAAGCTAGAATTTCTCCTAGTTTTCTTGTTTGTGTCTCCCCTGTGACAATCTCAATTAGAAACTCTGCAGTAGAATGCGACATGACAGAGTGACTTGGGGCCATATCTTGTCCCTGGCCCCTTGCTTTCTGGCTCTTTTGGCCTCTCTGGCTCCCCTGACATGGGGTGAGCAGCTCTGCCCTACCATGCTCTCTCTGCCATGGTGATCAGCCTTATCACAGCCCCACAGCGATGGCACCCGCTGTGGACTGAAAGTATGAGCCTGAATACACTCTCCTCTTTTAAGGTAATGTATGGCAGGTATTTTGTGGTGGTGACGGAAAGCTGACCAACACAAACCAAGATCCTCTGTTAACATACAGAAGGTGGTGCTGAGGTGCAGGGAGTAAAGCATTCTCCAGCTCTGTGCTTGGGTCTCACTCTTTGAATCTGGGATCCTGACCTCTCTCTCCCCTTCTTTCACAAGTGCTTCTGAGCCTTCTTGACTTCCTTTGTAGATGAGACAGGAAAGCTAGTGAGGGCTGGGGTTGCGTATTTGCCTTCGTCAAGGTCCATCATGCTCTGGTAAAACTCAAGTTAGTTAGATACTGCTAAAATAGCTCCCTGGAGGGTAGGACAGCTGTCGGACCACTGCTGTCTCCTGGCTTCACGATGCTCACTTTCCTTCTCCCTGCTACCAGCCTGAGTGAGAATATGCCCTGTCCAGCCCTGAGAACCAGGGGGGCTCCCAGCAGTAAAGCCCTTTAAAGCATGTTCTGTTTCTTGTTTCTCTGCTTGTTTGTTTTCTTCTGCTCTCTCAAGCTAGTACGTAGTCTCTGGTGATGAGACAGTTCCATCAACAACCCATGGCAGACTCTGTTCCCAGTGTGCTGGCGTGCTCTGAATTTGCCTGTCTCTCCATTTAGGGGTGCTGAGAGTTTTTTCTGAGCCTTTAATTCTCTGATAGTTCTAAAAGCTTTTATTTCCCAGTTGATTCATGGTTTTCTTGTTTTGAGGATGAGCATGACAACTTCCAAGTTCTTTTTATATTGGACCAGAAACTGGAAGTCTTCACCTGTTTTTTCTGATGTACATTTTTGTTAGCATATGTTAGTGGCCCACAGTGATTACATCCCTTGTGGAGAATTGGTACATGTACATAAAACATTTTCATTTCTTTTCTTCACCTGTTTCCCTCACCTTTCCCTGGCAAACTGTCTCTTGACCTGACACATGGTTTAAAACTTTTAAATTTCAGTAACAAACTAATTTGAGTTGCTTAAATATATTTATAGGAGTGATTTGTACATTTTTTAATAATTTGAATAAAGATATCTAATGTTGATAAAGCTGGAAGAGAACACCACAATAACTTTAAGAAATCAAAAATCATTTAAAAGATATATAAAGGAAATAGTAGACCACATCAAGAGTCAAGATAAGATACAGGGATAGCTAGCTGAAGGAGTTTATGGAAGCCAAAGGTATAAGTTGAAGGAATGAGTTGCTGACGGTAAAACAGATCACCTATTTTTATGTATGCTTATCAAGTTGAGTATTTGCAGAAGATTAGTCAGAAAAAATTAATAGTGTCTATGGTTTCCCTGCAATATTTATCACCTTCTAGATTTTGTTTTTTGCCAAAGTTTAGCTAATATTTCTAACCATCTAAATTAAATATAAAGGATTTCTAAATCAGAAACAAACTTGATAATCCTGCCCAGTAACACTGTTAAGTTGCCATATTGAAGTATCTAGGAGGTTAGGCTCTGGAAGAAAATAATGTGAATTTAAAACTCAGGTCTCATGCTGTACTGGTTAGAATACCTATTGAGTCAATAAGAGAGAGATCAAAGGAAAGCATTAAATATGGAGCCTTAAAAAGTCAGTTGAGCCCACTGCCTCTCTGTCCTGCAGTCTGCGCAAGCTGCCCTGGTTCCATGTGGCCTGGTCTCAACCCCTAAGTCACTGTTCTTTGCCACATTCAGCACACAGCTTTCAAATGTGTGACCAGTGAGATCCAGCTCCATTACATGGGAGCCCTAGAAATTACAAACAACATAATTTAGCTCAAAACTATGTACCCCAGTGTAGTAGTATGGCTGTAGCTATCTACAAGAGATTAGGAGATGGAGTATCTCCCTGGAGTTGGAGCCATGTGCTTACTTTAAACTTACAGTTTCTATGCTGAGAAAGGAGAAGGGAAGACTTGATATTAGGGTATATTTAGCATCCTCTAAACTGCTATTTGTTTTGAGACCGTAGGGAAAGCATTTACCTCAGACTCGGTTTCTTCATCTGTAACATATGAAAGCTGATCAAACATGCACACAGAAACTTTACTAAATACCAACCCAGTCAGCCAAAATGATTTATGTGCAGAAGGGTGTTACTGTCATTAATATGCCCTTCATGGGGAACAAATAGACAGTAGGACCCTCAGTAGTAGTTTCCCTGCACTCAAAAGATGAAGGATTCTCTCAAGATGGTTTTCAGGCATTTGAGTCCAAAATTTTATCACAAAATGCATCAATAGTTTTTCTATAAATTTGAAAATACAGTCCCTAGTGAAAAATGTGCTGATTTACCAGTAATTTCAATGGGCATTCTGTTTTCAGATCATTCTTATAAGTTAAAGGCATGTATCAATGAACCTAAGGGACTTTTACCCATGCCTTCAACAATGAATCTATACACTCATCATTTTGCTGATAATTTAAAGATAATAAATAGTACATAATTCTCAGTTTCCTTTCAGATTAAATGATTTACCCAAAATTTATAAAGTACCACCAAATAATACTTATACCAAGAACTTACACTCATTTAATTGAGTATGTTTAAAACTTCAACACGTGATCAAATTTTTATAAAATCTGAAGCTGTTATATTTACTCATAATTTTTAAAGTTTTATTTAACATTTGGATTAAAAATTAGTTAAATAACAATTTTCTGGAAATATACTTAGCCTACATAAACAAGTTTTCTTTCCCCTAGGAAATAATAACTATAGTTTCTCACCAATTATTTTTTATCACATTCAATCTTGGGGAGAGGCACAAAAAGTGCACCAGAAATTTTATATACAATTTTGCTTGAGTGATAACTGTTGAAGTTATCCCAATACAACTTTAAAATCACCACAAATGCTGTTTTGATGATAATAACTCAACAGCAGTGAATATTCTTTATACTCTGGAAATTCATCCCTCTGATTTCAACACCAAAAGCTGGTCAGTATTATATTACTCTTCCTAATATTAGCTGTGTTTCAAGTATTTGAGGATATATTGGGCAATATATTGTGAGAAATAAATTCATTATCTAAACAGCAACTGATGCACTTGAATTTATATATTCAGTACCCAACTTAATCCAGGAAGCTATTCCTTCTCTAATGACCCTTCCTTTCTTTTTTCCCATCATCCTTTTTCTGGATATGCCAATGTATGAACCATATGAACCAAAAGCAACATACTTTTTTACTTTCTTAATCTAAATTTTAAACTTGGAAAACAAATTATTGTGTCAAGTAAAAATAATAAAAGCAAAAATATGAACTCTGAGTTATACACAAGCTAACATACAACTGGAGCCAGGCACCTCCTTTATTTTAATGCAATGCAAGGTCCCTTATCTAGTGCAGCACTACCCTGCTTACACTTGAAGAAAACCCTGTACCTGATATTGACCTTTCCAAGGAGCTAGGGACAACATTTTTAACAGATTAAAGGACCATAAAAGTGCTAGTTCTGCCATTGCCAGAAGCACTAACTGAACCTCTCAGGAGAATTATTTGCCAAAAGAAAAAAAAAGGGGGGGGTGTAGACAAGTTTCTATCATGTGCACCATCCATAATAAGGAAAATAGAAAAGAAAGTATCTGAAATCAGCTATTAGGTAAAATGAATGAACAAGAGCGGCTTTCAGCCTTCTTTACACACAGTGTTGTGTTAGAATTTTACCTTAAAAACATTCCTTCTGGGTAGTCAGCAGGACTCTGGCCTTTTAGCTTTGAACTTGCTCCTAGAGTTAAGCCGCTCTGCTCCATGCTCAAATAGCTGTCCAGGGCTGCTGTGGATTGATTTATCCCTAGATAATGGCTGTAGCCTAGGAACAAAATGTCACTGTGAATCTCCTCAGCACTATAAAGTATGTTCAGCCTAACAGAACTTGACTGACCCTATCTTAAAATGTATTAGCATCTGCACACATTTGTAAAGGAATATTTGAGTTTTCTTTAAGATGCAACTTCTTGTTTTCACCACACAATGTTTTGTTTTAAAACAAACATATCCTTCAAAATGTTGTAGAGATTACAAGAACATATCCTGGCACTGAGAGCATGAAGCATCCATGTACCAAACAAGGCAAAACTCAGATTTTATTTAGAGAGTAATAGTTAAGGCCAATTCAGGACTCAGTGAGTATCATGCAGGTCCTTATAGTAACAGAAAATTAAACTTAAAAGAATAGAAAACATGTGAGCTAATTTTTTTCAATCAAATCCCTTCAGGAGCCTTTAAGCACTGTAAATATGTCAGAGATCTACTTATCCAGAAAAAGTAAGGTGTGAAACCTATAAATAAAACATTGTATTTTCAAAATGTGAACACACGTATTAGTTATATTTATTATACCCAAAGGGAAATGCTTTATGTTTGGGTTAATTTTCAGTTTTAGTCTTCAGGGACCTTCACCAAAGAGAACTTCCTGAAATACCCACCTGGAGTAGACTCGTGTTGCCTAAATGTTTCTCACCAAGACCATTTCAGGTGCGAAGGCCTTGTTTAGAAAGCCTCTCCCTGTGGCTTATTTCAGACTAAAGGGAATTTTCTTACTAATATGTAATATGCAATTGAAGATACTAATCTAACTTGGAAAAAAGGTTCAACCAAGGCTTCAAAATTTTCTGTGAGAATTTCTAGGAAAATATTTAGCATAATTTTTCTGCTTCTGTTCTCAAGCAACAATTCATAGTCCACTGTAAAGAAATAATCTATCGATAATCTCCAAATTCCAGGCAAAATTATTACAAACATTCAATTCACAACATCCCTAAGAACTACTTAGGGTGAATTAATGAGACATGAATTGAAGAAATGGACTAGGTCTGATCTTTATGTATGTATAAACCAACACGTTTTATTTCTTTAATGGCTCCTGGATTTTCTAAAATAGTGGCTGTTGATCCAGTTTCATGCATAGATTGAGTTCAACCACTTTTAACATGAAATTAATTTTATTAGAAAGGTTGTTTTCTCCAGCACACTTTTATATGTGCTTGTTTAAATTTCTCAAAAAAAGAATGTGACAGTGGATCTCATCAGTACATTCTACACTAGAAAAATTATAGTGATTTTCTAAAAATAAGTTAATTATTTCAGATCAATTTAATGTAGACCATTCCTATGTAAGGCATCTCTTAAATAGAATTACTCCCCAGCAACAAAGGCCTATGGCAATTCCTAACTCACGTAATGGTAAGAACATAACCCCAGGGTTCAGTCATCTAAGTAAATTTTTTAAAAGTAAAAATCTTAAGAAAATGAAAAAAATATCTGCAATGATAGATGTTAAGTAGAGTGAAAATTAGGTCAGTAAGTGGAGATGTGTCCAATGAATTATTTGATGTCATATGTAAAAGAGCATTGGGTATTTACCAGAAAAAATGATGTTTCAATGGAAAGTTCATATACAAAGCATTAGTTTAAATCTGTGAAAAATAAGCAATTCTGTCATAATTAATGCATTTACATGAAAATCAGATCATCACTCCTTCTGTCTGCTCATGACAAATTAACAAATCCTCTGTGCACTGAATTCCAGGCTCCGCATGAAGAAGGAAGGAGGTGGGAGGGCCACAGTGCCGAGACCAGTGAACGCATGGAGGAGTCAAACTGCAACTCGCTGGCAGGTTGACATAAGACAATCACACACATTTGAATTTTGTTTTCTGAAAAAAAAAAAAAAAAGCCGTTCCATTCATAAAGGTTTGTTGGTTATTACTTGAAAATAAAATTGGCTGTGAATTCATCTGAGTAATTGCTGTGTTTGAATTTTAATATATTGAGAGGTAAATAACTATATATTTCTATATATTAAGAAAAAGTCATTTTTTCTTCTATATTGTAAACTACTGTAAACCTCTCAGCAGTGACTCACAACAAATATTGTTGTAATATTTAAATGCATTAAATAATGTATTTCATTTTGTAAGTAATTAATTTCACTCGACAAATAACTTCATTTCATCATTATGAAGGACAACTCATTGGAATCAGGAAATCAGTGGCATTTTGATATATAAATTACATGCATTTTAAAATGTTCTTATAATATTTCCTCTGGAATGACATGATTTCCACCTTTAGTCCAAGTATCTTTGAATGGAAGCAATGGGAAGGAGTTTGCCCATGAGAAACAGGAATATCTCCCGAGTCCGGCGGTGCTGTTTTCTTCCTCTAGGTGTAAAGAGGTAGGGATAGGAAAAAAAAGCACACAACCTGTTTCCTGTTCATCTGACAAACATATTTGCCTACGAGGTGACTGTATTTCTCCCCTCTGCCATTTGCGTTGCTCCAGACTGCAGGGCCCTGGTGTGTGGCGTCCACCCCTGAGTGACAGGCTCTGATGTGTGTCTTCAGGCGGACGCAACGCCTATGGCCATGTGGAAATGGCTGTGTAATGCTGTGCTGATACCAGCCAAGTAATATAATGTGGTGCCGTTAGGAACATTATTCATCGTTGATGAGCACATACCTTTTCTAGTGAAACACATACATTTCAGGAAGAAATGCATAGATCATTTACTGAAGCACATTTATTATAGCAAAATGTGTACCTCGACTAATGAAACACATAGATCATAGAGTAAAATGATTATGCTTATATTGAGCAGATTTAACCATTTACGAATATTTTGGAGACAAACCAGTTCTGGTGAACAGGTCAAAACTGAATTTACTCATAAGAAATAAAACACTTAATGGATTAATTTTTATTTTTGCATACTTGCCTTGCTGATTAAAACAAAAGATTTTTATGTGTCTGTAGCTCTACATTTTCCTCTGCAATTAATTATACACAATTAAAAGGCTACAGCTTTTAACAACCTTGCAGATGTTAAACAAAACTAAATGTGAGTAGCAGTAAGAAATTGAAATATGGTGTTTAGAGAAGGCAGGTAACACTTGGGGGTGTCAATTTATTGTTTCCTTTCCAATAAAATTTAGCACTTACATTTTGACACAATGGTATTCGAGGACCAGAAGCACATCTTGACACAATCTGCCTTGATCTGTAGTAACAAATGCCAAGGCAAGTCAGAAATAGGATGTGCATCAGTGCCCTGCCCCGCCAGGGTCAGGAATAAACTATCAATTCCCACTGTATAAATTCAGTTAGCCCTGGCTCTCGGCATCCCTGAGGAATAGAGTGGGTCAAACATTTTGTTTATGACCAAGGCATCCCTCAGTACACCCACCTTCAACCAAAACCCTAGCTCTCCAGAGCTGGGGATGGATGTGAATTCCAGGCTCTGACACGAGTGAGAACATAATTCACGTGAACAACCATCGCACTGAGAAACTTGGTGAGATCGGTCTATGTGCATCTTTGTTCTTTGCCAGTCTGAGCCTGGGCTTCTCTTGAGGCCATGCATGATGGCCTTCACCAGCTTGTGAATTTATTTTGAAAAGGAAAAATTAACTTGTGGAATTATTTTCTCCATTTCTCTTTGATCCTATAAATACTTGAGTTGATCCAAGGTACAAAGGAATGAAGGGAGAAAAGTAAATTCAAATGTGAGAAAAAGATTCATTCCCAAAAGAAGGTAAACAAAGCCTTTCTATGTGTATAATATAAAATTGGTGTTTGTTCATTATTTAATGCAATATTTCAGCTGAAACTTCAATGTCTACAGTCAATCAAGGAAGTCTTTTTATAAAGGAAAAAATAACTAACAAAGCAACAACAATGAAGACACAAACAAAAAAGCCACACAAACAAGATGACAATATGCAATGTAAAAACCATTATTGAAATCCTACCATCTCGTACGGTGAAGTTCTGTATGGTTTCCAAAGGTTTTTTTTGTTATTACTTGTTATTGTCATTGATTAGTTGATCAGTCTTGCATTCCTAGATCCGGTGGACTGAGCAACTTTGTTCAAGATAACAGTATGTAATGTAGCAACTATTGGTAATTCCTATCATTTTGTTGAGTCTGAATATTTTTCTCTTTCAAAGGATTTTTTTTCCTGAGATCCAAAGCCTTATTTTAGAAGACCTTGCCCTACTCATGCTTATAGCTGACTTTAGGACTTCTCTCCTTTCCAATTTTGACTTGAAAACTTGACAGTATGCATTATGTTTGAAACCTACCATTTTTAAATTTACTTACAGTAGATTGCTGTTCAGGTTTGCACTTGCAGTCTGTGTATTTATTCCTCTCCCCCATACTGTGCAGCCTAGAATCCTAGGACACAGAGGTGCAGGAAATAAAACTGGATTAACTAGAATATTCAACACAATGCACAAAGGATTTTTCCTGAGATATTCCACTTTTCCTTAAGTTATAGGGGCTCATTTCATTATGCACTGAACCCTCCAGTGACCCTGGGATTTCACTATATAATTTATGTTTCCTGATACAATTCAACAGTGTAATCTTATGATTTATGTGCTTCATTTATAATTTGATCATCTCAGTATAATGCATGTTTTTCTACATGATTTATGTACTTTATCCCATAATATATGTGTTTTGCTCTATGATATATGTATTCATCAGCTATGCATTATGGCACATGGCTGGGCGAGGAAGGAGAGCGTCCCAGCCTGGGGGTGAGTCCGGAGGTTAATTGCAATCAATTCACCTTCCACACAATTACACTTTTATCCGCAGGAACTTGTGAAGTGAGCAGGCTGAACGTGGCACCAGCAGGGAGGCAAGTGCACAAGTTTCTTTTATTCCAAGATCCAAGAAAAAAAGCCCATTTCAGCAGCAGAACAGGGAATCTGAGTCCTGTCCTTTGGTTTTCTTTGGAGAAAAAAATATTTGAGGTGTCATTAATCACACTTCCATCCTCCTAACAGAACATGATTCAGTCCATAAGAAACAGATTTACTGAAAGACTGGCAACAATAAACTGTCTTTTCACACAAGCAACTTTGAAAAACAATAATTATTTAAGAATCATATTGAAATAACTTGGAATTTCTCCATAAATACACTTCAAACAAACTGATGTTCAACTCATGTGTTCAGCAAATATCCCTGTTGTGTCCAGCGTTTTCATCTTCTTTAGGCTTCTTTTGGTTGTGACGACCCAGCCATGACTTATTCAGCAGACATGTGGGAAGCCCTTATTTTGTTCCAGGCACATCTAAACTGGTCCAAAAGCCATATCTGCATAGTATTTGCATTCTATAGTGGGAAACAGACAATAAGAGAAATAAGCATATAAAGCAAGTCACATGGTAGGTGAGAATATGATTTGTACCATGCAGCAAAATAAAAGAAGGGAAGTAAGAATGCCTAGATGGGATGGTGATGTGTGTCAAACCAAGTAGGTGCTCCATTAAAGCTTCCTGCAGGGAAAACACTGATCAGGCTGGCAGGAGGTGACAGAGGTAGCTGTCCCTATGGCTAAGGGAACAAGTGGTGAATGCAGAAAAGAAACAAGAGGTTTCAGTGCACCCAGTATGACCTGGACAGAACAAGGAAACCAGTGAGGAGGACAGGAAGAGGGAGGCTAACTGGAGAAGAGGAAGGTGAGTCCGGGCAGGTGTTCAGTGGAAAGAGATCAAATAGGGTCTTGTGGATCTTTGTCAGCATCTTGGACTTTACTCTGAGGGAGGAAGGCCTGCTAACCCAAGCTGGCTAGTGCTGGAAAGGATGCCAGGTCCAGGTGCTCTCCAGACACTGTGCAGGTCTGAGGTCTTGGGTGGAAAGGCGGAGTCATGAGAGGAATGGGAAGATTAGGGATTTAGCAGAGGAGATGATGAAAACCATCAGATTCTGCATTTCTTTTTCAAGTTAAACTGACAAATTCTCAGAAAGATTGCATATGAAGTGAGAGAAAGAGAAGCAAACTTATTTCCAAGCACATTAAACTAGAAAGATAAAGTGAAAAATTGAGTATTTGAAGAATATGCTTATTTTACTGTTAAAAATAAGTACATGGGAATGGACTACATGAGTATTCACATGGAAAGGCTCTGTGCATAACTAGAAACTTATTAAGTTACCAGGTTTGTGTTTTCTTGGTTAGTCACACTAGTTAGCACACTACAGCAACACAGTTTTGTATTTTTGTTCAATGAATAGTGTTTTGCTTTCCAATCTGATTTAATCTCTACCTAGGTAGGCTGTGTGCATGTGTCTGTGTGTACATGTGTGATTATTTTTAATTTAATAATAGAAGTAAAGAAAAATAAAGTAAAAAAAATATTAAAGTCTAAAGTTATTGTGTTTTGCTTTGTCTGGTAAATTGAAATCATTTGAAGTAATTTGGTCCACATTCTGTGCTTTTATCAATACATACTTGAAAGAGCAGTACTTTACAATGAGTAAAATTACATGCAATCCCTTGATGACAGAACAGTAAGTAAAAAGCCATGTAAAGGGAATTATACAAGGTTTTGTTCTTAAAGTAGATGATGTTTATTAAAATTGTTTCCAGTTCATTTGTGTACAAACACCTCCTTAAAGAAAAACATTTGTTTACCCTAGTTTATAAAATTAATTAAAAAGTTATATTTAAGTTGATGTTTCATCCAATTTGTTTTCAATGTAATTGTAAATTCAATTCATGTCCCTATTGTCTCTCAAGCCTTAAAAATACTACAAAGATTGTACATTTCCTATGTCTGAAAAAATTAATTCTTTAAATACTTGAAGTCTTTATCACTGGTGAAGGGTGTGATCATCATTTTGGTACCTGTATGTAAGTCTAAGAAAAGGAAGGATGAGAAAAATCTTGGTTGATGTTTCACCAACTTATAAGATTAAACAGTGGATGCTTCAATTTATTGGGGAAGTCTTGAAAAACAAACGTTTCTATTGTAGCTTTTTGAATCATTCTTTTAAAATACTGACTACTTTAATTAAAATAAATTGATTTCCCAACTTTACTAATTGGCAGGACAAAGGTCTTGAAATTACTGGAATTACGAATTTTGAAAAATGATCAGTGGTAGATTTACAAAAGTATTTCCAATGTTCAAATAAAAGATCATTAACTTCCAATTCTTGGCTATTCAAAAGGATATCAGCATTCTCATTAAATTTACAGTATCCAGTACATTCTAAATAATATGAAAGGTAATAGTGAAATATATGATAATGTCTTATTTATTTTTGTTTTCCTTTGTAGCCCAATATATAAGCATGCCTTAATATAATTTGAAAAGATAATTTTATAATTGTGTATGTGTGTATAAAATCATCAAAACTAAGATTTTGATGTTTCCCCATTTTGTTGTATTTAAGTACATAATTTCTGGAGCAGAAGTCCCAGTGTGTATATTCTATGTGACCTCAATGTATAGAATGTGCAAATTCCATAGCACTAATCCCTCTCCTTTTATAGAATAACAAACCAGAAAAAAATAAAAAGGAAGTCTGTATGGATCAAAAGTGGTTTAATGATAAAATCTCTGTGTTCCTTCTAAGAAAGGCATTTACTCAGTGAAGGAGCTAATGTATCTGAGTTCCCATTCAACAAAATATAATTTGAATGCTTCCTATGCCTAGTTATATTTGCAGTTGTTAAAAATGAGTTAGATGCTCTCTTCAACAATGTACTTATTAAGGGATTGCATTTTTGTTTGTTGTTTGTCTTGGCAGTGGGAGTGAACCCAGGAGACCACACATTCTAATAGGCAGGTGCTTCACAACAAAGCTGCATCCCTAACCTGGAATGTCATTGCTTTTCACTGTTAAGAGTTATGACAAATGAATGAGTAGGGGACTGTGGAATAGGAAATAAAGATGCTGAGTTAGCTGGGTCACATCACAATGAAAAGCCTTCCATGACAATTCCTGGAAAAGACAGAATATGAACAGAGAGCCAAAGGATGGCAAAGGCCAGTGCAGAAATAAAAATAGCCTTACACAAAAACAAAGGAACATAGGTTCAGGCGTAATAAAAAATCTAGGGTTCCCACTGCTTAAAGTGTGAACCATCAGGGCTAATTTGGCAGCATAGACAGAAATCAAATTACAGAGGATTTTGATTGCATCCTGTAGGCCAGGATTCACCAGCCCTTGTATTAGGCTGTACAGGTGTGTGAGCAGGTCACACCTGTGGTCCTTTAAGCACTGTGTGATGAGAGTGATGGGGATTTGTCTGAGCCCCAGAATGAGTCACCTCAGACCTTGGACTGTAATGCTCATTTTTCTCAGTGTGCTTTATAAATATGACCATGTTGTGACAGGACTGAGCAGGGAATTATACCTTGCTGGAAGGCTTTGAAGTGCCTGCCAAGAGACAGACTTGTGTTCACCAGGCTGTTGCCCCGCTCCCCCAAAAGAAACTAAGCCCTTCCTTCTGCAACAGAGAACACATGGGCAGCAGCATGGAGGAAGCAGAGGGCTCACAGAGCCACAGAGTCACACAGCCATTCCTGGGCCATGACAGAAGCTGGTGGCCAGAATTGTGCAACGAACTTGGAGGTAAACCATCCATGTATCATAAGGTTTGTGATTGGAAAAATGAGTGTTTAACAGAAACTTTGAATGAATGTATCTGCAAAGAGAAGGCTGATACACAAGAGAGCATTTCTAGTCTGGATGGACATGGGGTCCTCAGAAGAGGTCCATAGAATACAGAGAACTCAGCAAAGAAAGAACCCAGATTAGCAAGGATAGGAACAAAGAGCTTCTTTCAGTCCTCCAGTGGTGAGAAACTGTGCACATATGTGTTTATATTGTATTCGACAAACACTTTTATAGTGTTTACAGGGTTTCAGGAACTGTTCTGAGCCTTTAATAAATTTATTTGCACGTGTATCAACTCAATCACATTAGGTCAGTATAATTTATAATTATCCTGCTTTTAGGAATGGGGAAACAGATTCAGAGAAGTTAGGAAACCTTCCAGGGTTGTACAACCATAATCTTTTAACAGCCTTGCTATGTCCTATAGACCTCCATGTCTATATTATGTGATTATAATACAACATAATATAGAGTGACATCACGATACACCATAATAGACAGGATGCAGTTTGACACACGTTTAAGTACATAAAGTTTTCTATTATTAGTATTTGCACTCACAGCAACCCGTTTTTCAGATAGCAGTAATAAAGGTTTACTGAAATACTACTAATAATATGGATTGTGCATTTCCCCTCAAAAGCTTTCACAGATTTACCATCACTCACAAAATGAAATCCATGATTGCTGTTATGTCTAGGAGGTGATCCACCCATTCCAACCTCTTCTTCCAGCCATCCTGTGCCCTCCCCTTGCCAGCGCACGTTTTCTGTCTTCAAAGACTCTGCAATGATCTGCTCTCACCAGTTATTCCTCTGAAGCCATCTCTCAGAATTCTTCTCTGACCACGCTAACGTCAGAGCTTTCGGGATGCCATTCGGCTTTATTTTCTCCAGAATGTTTATTATTCTTTTAAAAACGTATTTGTTCACTTTTTAAAATGTTTGCACTCCTATGTGCTGAGATAATGCAGGGAAGTGCAGCCCCCTCTGGAACAGGTGACATGAGCCAGATGTGGTGCTCCCTCCTGTTTCAATAAATAAACGAATGGGCTGTCCACAGTACAGATTAGCTAAAAGCTTCATTCAATCAGTGATAAACTTCTGTTTACCTTCCAAGGAAAAGCCACTCTAATGGCCAGCGCAAAATGGGTGATTTATGAAATTTGCTAAATGTCGGAGAATCAATATAACATACCTTACAGAACTTTGAAGTAAAGCAGACCTGCTTTGAATACTGGCAGTTTTAATTAGAGGCATTATGATCTTGGTACGTTATCTGGTCTAGTTATGACACAGATTCCTCAAACTTAAAATTGGGATAATTATAAGAGGTATGATACATAGACTAAATAAAACATAAGCCAAACTCATCATAGAACTGGTTCTCAACAAATATTAGCTATAATTATTATTATTATTATAGAGAAATTAAAGTGAAAATTTTCCTTTTACATTGAATCAATGCATAATAACTGTATATGTAGCAATAACAATTTCAAAGACAAATATATTGCCTTTCTTTGTATAGAACATTTTTTACATACTATTTTGATATAACTTTTAGTTTAAGACAACTGGGTGAATGAAATGTTCACTGCACTACTACTTAATATCTTCTCTGAAAATGTAGGAATAAAAATAATTACTCAATTTCAAATATTGATTTTTAGAATCAAATCAGATTATACTCCTTTAGAAGATGTTAAAATGAACACAAAAATATGAATTTTTTTAAATACTCAATTCAGGGTAAATATGTAAAACCTACACAATATTGTGAAAACCGTAGAATCTGTCCTTTTAAAATATCAAAAATGTTCCTATTTAACACATTCAACTAATAGCTATATTCAACTCTAGAGAGGCAAGACATACATAATATGTTACAGCAATATGCAAACATGTCTATTTGCTAGTTCAATGACAAGTATGTATGACACTATTTTTGGCAACATTATGGTTATTTAAGTGGAATGCAAACATTGTGTAAAGGATTAGTTACACCCTGCAAGTAGAGTGATATACTGTGATACTATCCAACTGCTTTCATAATAAGACACACAAAATGGATGTCCTTCAGAAAACTCAATTTATACTTGTATGGCTAGGAGGTAGTAAGCATGGAGATTCATTGCTCATTAAGAAGACTAAATATTTGTATTCTTTCTCAATCTCATAAACTTCAAATTGGTCAGGAGTACAATTATAATATGGACATGATTTTAACTAAAAAGTTTCAATACTTTTATTCAGTTTGGGATGAATCATCATCCCTCTCCTTCAAGGAAGGCATTCTATACCCATCAACAGATGAATAATATGTGGTATTTATGCACCATGGAGTATGACACAGCTATAAAGAAAGACCAACTTGAGTCACTTGTAAGAAAATGGATGCACCTTGAGACCATAATGTGAAGTGAAATCGATCAGACACAGAAGCTTAAGTGTCACAAGGTTTTTCTTATATGAGAAACCCAAAGTACAAAAACCAAAGTAAAAGACAGATAATACGAAGTCAGGAGACAGATCTTTTCCAAATAGGAAGGGGCGGGTCAAGCCATGGAGGAAAGCAGAAAGGAGAAGAAAAAGAGATCAAAAAGGAACCAAGATATGCACCAACTCCACACAAAAAATGTAAACACTCTGTGCCTCAAACATACAAATAAAAAAATTAGAGTATTTCTTATCAAAGCTAGACATTTAGAAAAATTTTAAGTTAGGAGGAAAATCTCTGGGTTTTGAACATGAATCATGTTTTGATTGCCTGAGACATTTTGCCAAATCTATTACAGTCAATCAAGCCAGGACCCCCTCCCTTTTCCACTGTAGTTAGTCACGGGAAGGGTAATTCCAACACGCACATACCTAGAGAAGACCTCAGCTTCACCAGCCTCACAGAGGGTCCCCCCTGTGACTCTGGTGGCTTGTTTAGCTTAGAATACACAGCATCTGTATTGCTATGCTTCTTTCCAAGCAAAAAGTTTTTTAGAATAAATGGAGATTTCCCCAGCTAAAGGAAGAAATGGCTTGGAGTATGTTTTACATTTCTCTTTGATTATTATTCTATTTTGGGAAACCCAGACCATTAGCATAACCAGCTATATTTCTATGGAAAAGAATTTCAACGGTCCCTTTAGGAGTCGTAGTAGTGAGTGAACAAAAGGAATCTCCAGCTATTCTCAACCCTGTACGCTTGGAAACATAACCAACCTCAGCTCAGCTCGTTCCTTGGCTTCGGATGCATGGTCTGGCCCAACTCAAGCTGAGCCCTTATAAGGATATCTTCCTCTACAGATTCAATCACATGTGAAATGTTCCTTTAAAAAAATGAAGAACAAGAAGCACTATTTTTGGTTTTCTATTAGAAAAGATTCAAACCCAAATAAAATAAACAAAAAGGAAGTAATGTGCCTGGAGGATTATAGTTATCAAACCAGCTATGAAGAAAATCTCAATTAGGAAACCCCCTCTGCTGCTCCTGCCACAATTTGCATACCGGCAGCTTTATAGAGTTTAATAACTCTAAAAGCATTGAGGTTTCCTTGTTGATCAGAGGGCACCTTTGGCTCTCTGCTTTCCCTGTGATTAGAAGTGAATGTGCAGAGAAGGTCTGTCCAGGCAGTTCAGGAAGGGAGAGAATATTTAAAAAGCCCAAGCAAACAAACTGTTAAACTGCAAGCAGGATGTACAACACAGCTCTCTTTACACGAGGCTTGGGAGGCATTTTCCTGAACTGTCTGTGAAAGAGCTATGTAAAGCTAGGGGGTTGAGGGAATTGAAGTGAGAAGGCACAAGATTGTAAGGCTTCCCGGAGTGGTCGAGCTGCCTCCATCCCCCAAGGCGCCTCCCCGCCCTCGCCCCTTCCTGCTCTAATGAGAACACATTAAGCCTTTCTCAGCGCCCCGTGTGCTCTCCGCACCGCAGAACCCTCCCATCACCGTGCACAATGCTTGCCTCGGATTTCTAACGTTATAAAGAGAGAGAAAATGCTTTCCAGACAGCTCATCCGGCCCCTCCCTGGCGCTCAGCAGGGATTTAAGTGTGTCTACTTCCACTGAAAGTAAATGCATGTTTTTGCCCCCAACTCAGAGACTTTTTCCCTGTTCCTCGCTCACAAAGGCATCTGTATATTCTCCTGGAATCTTACTCTTTCACTGTGGACATTGTCAGAATGTACAATTGTGGACCACACACATGTAGTTTACATTCTGGGTTTATAAAACCTCCACATTTTCCTTCCTCACACACATGGCCCATTATTTTTAAGCTCTTCATGAAGATAAAGGAAATATTTAACACAACCAGTAGGCCTGTGAGTCCAATTAATTTTAAGAGTAATTCTATAACTTAATTTCTATTTTATTTTTGTACTCTGTTAATCAGTATCATCCCCCTAAACTCTACTACCCATCTGGTTTGGATTGATGTGAGGATTTCCCATAAGTAATTCATATGAGAATTTTCAAGATTAGATAGTAGTCAGTAACCCCATACTCTGACTTTTCTCCCTGTGGGAAATGCTTTCCAGGGACCCACATTTCTGTAGTGGTTCATCCCACGGACAGCTTCCCAGTTACTAAGCAGGCATGACAAACAAGGGACAGCAGGGTGAAGCCTCCTCCAACCAGGGGTTAAATTCTGGTAGGAGTCCCGCTGATGGCCCCAGCAACCTGCTAAAGCCCTTAACTCCTCCCCTGCATGCAGAGTTCAGGCAACATCTAGGAACATTGTCCTGGTATAACATGTGCACCCTAAGGATGATTTTAACCCAGGAGGAGAGCTGACTTATCTGATGGAGGGAGAACGCATGAAGGTTTATTGTTTTATTCTTTTTAGAAGATTTTAATTTTGTTGTTGCTACAAATTTGAGGAGTATAACACTCCCACCCTCATAAACAATTCACCTACTAAAACAAGCTCAGAGCTGCAAAAGGAAGAGATGTAATGTTCTATTTTTGCGCTTTCATCAGAACACATCGCTGGCAGGTTTAGTGCTGGATGGGGTTATATGACAGAGATGTAGTTGGCTTGGAGTGACAGAAAGTAAATCATTAAGTGACAACTGGGCACTGGGACTCTAGACAAAGCCAAGGGATCGCCATCAATATCTATACTTCCCTTGCCCTGTGTTTTCTTAGCTTTCTCCTGAGCAGGAAAATGTGCACCCCCCCCTTGAGCAAAACTCAGCATCTTCATCAGTCTCTGAGTGTCCACTGACACCATCCAGGGTCAGTGCAGAGGGACACGATCTGCAGAGGGCCAAGCCTCTTGCAGACAGAGTATAGAGCAAGTGACTTGTTATTGTTTGTCCTATTTATCTTCGCTCGTTACTTCATGGTTGCTGTCCTGCAGGCCTAACTAACATCTATGTTCAAGAAAATGAAGAAATGTGCTGAGCACTGGGGAAAGTGGATGATGTTGTATTCAAGGTCTCCTTGCCCTAGTTAAGGAGAGTCTTTTAACAGTGTGATAAAGGATTTGCTTCTGCACATTGTTCTCGCTTTCTTCAAACTTTACACTGAGTCAATTCTGTCTCCACATAGTTCAGGCCTTCTTCAGGTTCCCAGATGGGAGACAGCCAAATACCCTTTCCCAAACCGAAGAGAATGGCCAACCACAGACCAGGAGGAGATGGTCAGTTCTGTAAGAGTTGGGATAGCGCACACATTTCCCAAACGATAGGGTGACCACTTTCACTTGAGAAAATAAGGTAAGAAGACACCAGACTCATCTGTCAGCACCTGGTACCTGCACTGGTCAAGCTCTATCTCAACCCTCTCTTGGTCATGATGTACCTATCACATTGTCCACTCCAACCTGCAACAATGCTGACTGTGCTGAACATTATGTTTTGTTTCACGGTAATTGGAAATTAACACGAGCCCCTGAGCACAGATACCCATACATGCTCGCTTTCTATTTCTAATGTCAGGACAGTCCAACTTCTGCCCCGTCCCACTATTTTGGTTCAGTTAGCTACCTTATTGTCAAATAATCTGTCTGGATACACTTTCCTCTGATTCCCGGCACCTGCTTTCTTTAATCTGGGTGTTTTAGTGGTCTGAGTGAGAGGTCTTAGGCTCTTTAGCATCCAAGTGTTTAATCCTTTAGTGTCTCCGATTGCTAAGAAGAACCAGTGTTTATTCTGACTTTCAGTGCAATCAACCCCACAAAGAAAATAGAAAGTGAAATGGTTCTAGCTTGCTCTGCGTATGTGTAGGTCTGCTTTGTAGGCAGCATCCAGCCAAGCATTCCTGACAAAGGGCACTTTCCAAAAGCATATTTTCACACAGCTTTCCAAGTTTAATAACTGAGTTTGAAGTTGTATTTCTCTTTCTCTCCCCTCCTCCTCCAAACTGAATGCCTTTCTTTCATTGGTTTGTCCTCAGCTTGAACATATTAAAAAACAAAAAGTTAACACATAACCTTGGAGACAGGCCTGAGAAACTAATCCAAATGTTTGATCTATTCTAGGGAAATAATCTGAGAAAGAAAATTTGAGGTCTAAATTGGAAACTTTAATTTTCTCTTTTTGGTAAAACAAATCTTACTCATAAAATAAAACCCCAAATCATATTTTCCTTGTTGTGAAGATTTTTATATTTTCAAGGATAATTCTTGATCATTTTATTCCTACTCTGTTCTCCCTACCCCCACCCCATCTTTTATACTTGTATGAGATTCGAGAGAAAATAAGGCAGATTCAAAAGGCTGTATAACTACAGAGATGTAGTTATTTTCTTCTGATTATTAGTAATCATGGGAACTTTTTATAGGCACCTCACACTGAAATGTAGTCTAGGGAAAGACAATAGGCCTTTGTGTCTGTTGAGCGAACCCTCCTATTTCCCTTTGTTGTCTGAACAATCTCACCCCTCTGTCAAAGTGTGGCCACTCTAACCTCTCTCTCCCCGCACCAATGGCATCTCTTCCTTCTCCAAAATGCATGTTTGACTCTCCTCTGACATCTTTATCTGATACAGTCACAACACTTCTTAGCATAATGAGTAGGCACCCCCTACCCATCAGAAAGGTAATTAAAAAAATGTTTACATTTTTGTGTGCATAGAAGTAACAGTATAAATGCAACTTCTGCTCAATTAAGCCTCAGCGTCAGCGTGAGGGGGAGGGGAGGAAGGGCTCTGAATCAGAGCAACTTCTATGCTTGCTTCTAACTGAACCCTGGAGATCCGGGTGGGTGATTCCCCCCCCCCCCACCGAAAGGCATCTTCAAATAAAGATGTCTTCATCTGAATTGACCACCCCCTATAAAAGCAAATCTGGCCGGGGCTCTGCTGCTTCTACACCAGAAACATTCCTCCCCTTTGCAACAGCATTTGCACATTTATAGGAGAAATAAAGCAAAGGATGCGTGGCCCGTACGAAGGAGCCTTCCCTCTGCCATCCAGAGAAAGAAGAACTAAAAGGGTTATAAAAGTTCAGATTAAAATGATATAAAACCTAGCGTTTGGCTCCAACCCCAGCGCCTTGGTCCTAGGCAGCTAATCTGTATGCACTCTGTGACCTCCTCCCAGCGAACCCTGCTAAATATATTATTCCCACGGGGCCTTTCACTGCTGCTTGGTGTCAGAAATCAATATGTATGAGGCGCGTGGATGGGAATTTCTAATAGATCTGCCCGGCCCTGTGCTGCTTTTCAATATCTGCCTTGGACTATTAGTGCCGGCTCGGTGCCTGTGAAATAACCGAGATAATCTTTTAAGGTGCACTGTTAAGGTGGAACCTAAATGTTGCTGTTTCAATTAAAACAAAAAAATGATATTCATAAATCAGTCAGATCTGTGTAACCTTGTAGAGTCACTCCACAAGGCCGATTAGAAACAAGGTGGGATCTAAGGCTTTTAGGAGTGAGATGTTATTTTTAACTTCTATTTAGAGCTCAGAGAAAGGTTTTACATTTTAAGGCTAATGATGTGTTTGTGGGGAAGGGTATCAGATTAGAAGTGAAATTTTGAAAACTCAGAGTTTTCTAACCTCAAAATGATTATTTTATTCGGTCACCTTACATAAAAGAGGAAAAGGATCCACACTATAAAGGTAGCCAAAGTTATTTTCCCATGTTAGACAAGAACATATTTGAATATGGCTCTTTTTCATACAATTTACTCACACTCAAATTATTGCATAGGTGGTATTTTTGATAACTGCAAAAATTAATTTTTATCATCATCAAGCAACTATTCCCTTCCATTATTTGTACTTCTACCTGGGGAGATATTTGCAGATCAAACTAGATGAGGATGTGTTTGCTGGGGTCCCTGTACTCTCCCTCTCAGAGGGGCATCTCCCCTTGTGCAGTGGAGCAGCCTTTGGGAGAGCGAAGAGGTCCAGGCCTGGGCTGTGGCAGGCAGTACAGCACCAGGTCTTGGCTTTCATTGTTTCTCTCTTTGTCTTCAGGTCAGGACTCAGCGGAACTGGTTCTGGTTCAATGCACCTAGGTGCAGCCCTCAAATCTGCAAACACGCTCCCCTGTTCATCGCTCCTGGTAGAAGTCATAGTAGGGAGGATGGTGTGAATGTGAAGGAGGGACGAGGGAGATGTGACCCACTTGTGTGTGGACACCACAAGCTTTCTGTGCAGCCATCCTGGGTTCCTGTCCTGCCAGGTGCAGTGTGACTTTGGCCCTCACCCTTCCAAAGGCAGAGGGGAGAAAAAGCTTACTCTTCCAAAGGCAGAGGAACTGGCAGGGAGCGATTTTATTTTCCCTTTCCCGAATATTTCAGTTAGCTAGCGCAGCACAACCCACCCACAGCCCTCAGCAACCCTCACTGCCTGTTGGCCTCCCTGGAAGGTGTGTGAGGACTTCCTGTGTGGTCAGCGAGTTGGACGCAAAGTGGCAGTAGCAGAAACAACACTAAGAAACAAAAGCCTGGAGCCTCCAGTCCTTAGCAACTGTCTTGGAACAGCATCTGTCTGTTTAGGTTTCATCTCTAGTAATATCATTATTGGGGGGAGTATATACTTTATTGAAAAATACTTCTATTTCAACTTCTCTATTGATTGTTTTAATTGTAGTTTAAATTGAAGTCACTGAGCTGGATAGGAAATCTCCTTCCAGTCAGATTCTCCCACCCTCATGTTTTGTCTTAGAGATATGAAGCCATTGGACCCTTCCCATGCGTTCTGTGCTTCAGAAGAGAAGGAAAGAAAGAAAGCTAAAGGCTCAAGAAAGCAAACGACTCTATTCCTTTGTGGAGGAAATAGAATTCTAAGGCTTTATGCAAAACAGCACCAAAACCCATGGATAAGATGTGCGTGCTTCCAACTGGTACCATCAGGATACCATCGGAACTGTTTCTGTTTGTCTGGATCATCCACGAAGGAAGAAGCGAACCGGTCCCCTTCACATTCACCTGGGCGTGGAACGTGAACAGGCATGAGCTAACTGGAGAAGCCCCCAGCAGCCTAATCTCTCAGCAGTCTCTCTCCTCTCTGAACCCATCAATTAGGGATCTTTGAAAACAAACAATCCTAGTGTTTTCTGTGACACCCAGGGAGGTGTAATGCAGGAGAGTGGTGGCCAGGGCCTCTAGAGATAGTGAGGGAGAATTATGAATTTTATGAGTAAGATCTCTCAACAAATGTAAAACTCAGAAGAGGAGGATGAAAGAAATAATAAGCTATATGGTAGTACTGAACTGTCTGCTTGTATACTATCCGAGGAAGTATCGCTAGTCTTAAGAAATTTCATTAAAGCAAAGTGAAGGTAAAATCATGTAATGTTTAAAAGTGTTTTTGAAAATCAAGATATTGGTGTCTATTAGACCTAGCAAAACACAGAGTAAAATAAGTAACTATAACGCAGTATGTGGTGAAAGTGAATATAGGCATATGATGTTTATATGAAGGAAAATAATATTTCCATTGGAATAATATGTTATAGTTGGAAAAATGTGTTGTTGATGAAATTACATCAACATTTTTTGTTTCTTTCTGTGATGGTGTTACTACAATTGCATGTCATCAAATACCTAATGAATAGCACTGTGTATCAGTTACCAAGTCTTAGAACATGATGAGAAATAACTATTGAAGTGTCTCATAAACCTGCCCATCTAGTCAGAAAAATTGAGGGATGGTCTTTTGTTAATAAATTTTTTAATAGAGTGGTCCAAAATGACCAAACCTTGACTTTACAGTCAACATCAGTGAGATAAATTCTATCATGGAAGCAGAAAAGAATAACACATAGTCCACATTTTATCCCATCTGAGCCAGCGATGATTCAGAGATCGGAGCTCTTACATAGGAAGAGTCTGAGCTCACATCAAAAAGAGCATTTTAGGTCTTGATATTTTATAAAAATCTAGAAGAAAAAACTTTCCTGGCACAAACTCTATGCTCTTCCAATAAGAAAGAAAGTTGAGAATTTCCTTTAAAGACATTTAAAATGCATTGATACTTACCTCTGTATGAATTAGTTTTTTCTTTCTATTTATTTCTTTACCCTGTCAGTTTTTCAGCCTACAAGAATATACTATTTGACTAAATAAATCACACATACAAGAAAGAAAAACAGAAGAAAGTGCATAAGGTAAAAAGTTGCCTCTCTCTATGAAATTATAAACTCTTTACAAACACCAAGCCCTCCATCTTCCTGGGAAATTCCACGGATCTCACTAGAAACCTTTTATCAGGCATCAGTAAGTTCCAGTGAGGATGATGAGCTATATAAATAAAAGGTGAGGCATAGATTTTACAGTAGGATAGAGGAGGACCTACAAATGCTATCTAGTATATTGCCTGCTACGCTCAGCATACCCTAATGTATGAAGTCAAATGTGCGGTCTCTTTCCCTCACTGTGCAAAGTCCCGTAGAACACCAGACTCAGACGTATCATTAATCAATGTATGGAGAGAATTTTTAAAAAGCCACCTAAGGTATTTCCAGGAGAGTGGAATTGAAAAGGAGAAGCTCATCACAAATTAGAGGAACTGAAGAAGCAAAAGAAAGAAAGGAGTGGCCAAGTACCAATGTGAAGAAGAGGATTCCACAGAGCCCAGGAAGCAGTTCCTGCCCTGTGTTGAGGCAGACACCTGTGTAAACACTGCCTGTTCTGAGATGCCCCAGATGTGTCCCTCGTCCCGAGCAGGGCCTGCAGCTGGGCTGGGCCACCCTTGCCTTTGGTCTTCTATCACATCCCACCTGCAGAATCTACCTAGAGCCCAACCAACAAGGAACCTAGAAGAGCAGCTTGGGGCTTTCAGCCTTCTGGACTGCAAAGAAGAATTAGGGGTGGTAGTGGCACCAAGACCCAGGGGTCAGCCAGCAGAGCAGCTTTCCCATGCCACGTGGTGACAAAAGTAGCAAGGACTGGAAACTCCACCAGGAGCCAGGTAGCTAACTCCAGGCATTTCCAAGTTGCTTGAGCAGCAACATCAATATTTTTTTCACATGAAATATTAATAACATGTGACAAATATTAACATATTAAGTGACAAAAACAAGCATTTAAATTAAGTTCAAATGCATTTTATAATATGAGCTGCAAGTTACTATGATATGACTAAGAACAAATACAGCTATTATGAAAATAAAAACAGTCTATATTTGGGATTCTAACTAAATTTAAAGTGAAGTTCTATAAAATTCCAATTGAATATTGAGAGTATTTTTATTGAAGTACCTTTGTGAAATCCTAGAATTTCAACTAGCATTTTTAAATTTCTGTTTTGATAAAAATACTGCATTTGAAAATTATTCCAAATTATAATAGGTGCCAAAAGGCCATGTCATGACACTATTTCATTATACTGATTATTATCTGTAATGTAGTTAATTATGAGAGACCTACTATGCCCAGACAATATTTAGTTTATCAAAACTTAGCTGCATATAGTAAAAGCTTTGAAATACAAAGTACCATTAGAAGCAGTCAGTGAATTATAGTTACATGAAACATTGAGGATGCTCCATCTCTTGTTATAGGACCTGATAAGACAAAGAGTCTTGCTTCACCCACATCACTCCTCTGCTCAAATAGTTTCAATGATTCTCCACAGCCTAGGAGAAAGCAGTAAATGCCTAGAATTCAAGTGTTTCTAATGTCTAAAATGCAACTAACATCAGCTATGTCTTTCCAGATTTATCTGCATGAACATTCTCTTTCAATCTGAAGGTTGCTGTGCATTATTCATGTTTTTCTCGCCTTCACCTTCAAGCAAGACATTACCTTTATCAAACTATTTTCCTTATTCTACTTTGGAAACTTTTCCAAATACTTACACTCAAATACACTTAGGTTGTCTTCATATTTGTCATTGTGTGTGTGTGTGTGTGTGTGTGTGTGTAAATTTGATTTGAGAACATCATGGACCAATTTCAAGTCAACTTTAAAAAATAACAATTATGTACCAAAAGATGGCAAACCCTCAAAGGCAATCATGGTGTATGCTTTGCTCATAAATATCTATTTAAAAATTTGGTACTCAGTATTTGCTGAATTAATAAAATTAAATGTCTCTAAGGTCTAGATATTCTGAAGTACTATGACACTCACAAAGAAGCCTCATCCAAGCTCTCTTCTGCCCAGAGGAAGACATCAAAAGTCAGTTGGGGCCTTTGCTTACTGAGCCCAAATTTCCTTCCATGATCCTTTTCACTACTCAGAGAATAAGACATGGTTATTTGCCATCCACTGGCATTCAGTCTGCCTTTCAAATATGGCAATTAGTATTTGCATGCAACATTTCATAGGATTTCAACATTTTGCCTCATCATTTGAACTCTAATTCATGTGACAACAGGAACAAAATGTATATTTCCAGCCTGCAAGCAATAGTAAATATTTGTTTAATGCAATGAAATACATGAGAAAGCAGAGAACTATACTCTCAGGGTGTGGTGATTCATTTCTATATTATCCACACCAGAGTCTAAAATATTGCTGTAAAGCATGTTCCCCTCAGCAAATGCTTGGCTTCCATGGAGCACGCTTAGTCAATCTCTAACACAAATCTCCCAAGGATGATAGTCAAATATAAGCCCATTAGAAGTGGTCATAAATTCTCCTGCTGCCTCGTTTGCCTGGAAGTATTCTATGATTTGAGATTTCTTTCAATGTGCTAAAGATATAGCAGAGATAAAGTTACAACATTGGCTTTGTCTAAGAGTCAACCCATGTGTTGTCCATTTTGCAGATTATTATACAGCCAGCTGTTCTTATAATGTCCTAGCAAAATAAGCCTTCCTGAATTGAAGCTACCACTAAATATTAATAACATCGGAGGTGAGAAGTGATAAGTTAGTGCTTTTCCTCAAAAAGCAAGATTCAGAATTGAGTGTGGGGCTGGGAATATAGTTCAGTGGCACAAGTGCCTGCCTGGTAAGCTTGAGGTTGTGAGTTTGATTCCCAGTACTGAAAAAAAAAAAAAAAAGAATTGAATGTGAGGGGTACAAACCTAATCACAATTGTCACCAGATAAAACACTGTCATTGTCTTTGTGACCCAGATATTACCATTTTTGCAGGATCCACATGACAACAATGACTGTTTTGTAACTGAAGAACTAAAGTTTTCTCTCTCTGTGTGTGTGTGTGTGTGTGTGTGTGTGTGTGTGTGGAGAGAGAGAGAGAGAGGGAGGGAGAGAGGGAGAGAGGGAGACAGGGTGAGAGAGAAAGAAATCTGTCTTTCAAATAATCTTTCCAGTTTGCCTCAAAAAATCCTAGAGGAAGCCAGTTGACACACTGAGTGCTGAGTTTTTCTTCCACAAAACAATGAGTTTGATAGCAGTTAAAATATCAAGATGAATCTAGTCTGGAGTCTTCTAGCAGGCACTCAACCATCATGCTTCACTCTAAACTCCATCTCCTTGTACCTAGGTCATCCCTTCCCTCAGGGAAGTGTCTCACCATGGAATAAAATGCCCTCCATGCAGTGGTCCTATTTTGACTCTACAAGTGGATCATGTTTAACTATACCCTATGTATGTATAGTTGAGAAAGCCATATATTTGTTTAAAATCTATTTTTAATTTTCAGTTGTTCATAGCTAGACTATGTAACCCTCCCAGCATCTCTTCCCATGAGGAGTGTCCATTGGAAACAAAAGACCAGCAAGAGGAAAGCAGGAATAATACACGTCATGTCTGAGTCACAATGGTTAAAAAATTAGTCTTTTCCACGTCTTTTTTTTTTGTCTGTCTTCCAAATAAAGAGGACTCTGAGGATCCAGAAAAGATAGGAATGGCTTAGAATATAGCTCGGTGTGGAGCACTTATGAGGCAAGCAAGAGGCCCTGATTTCAATCCCCAGCACCATAGATGATTGCTAGATACGTAGGTAGATAGACAGATAGATAATCAATAGATGATAGATAGACTGAAAAGAAGGAAGGACAGAACTTATCACACAGAAGAATTCCAATTCAAATTCAGATATGCTGGTACATATCAGCATTCGTGACATTACAAGCATTCCTTCCATTCTTAGCTTGGTCCAGGCTATTGGCTGCCTGGAATCCTCTGACTTTTGTTTCTAAACTCCCCTTCTTTCAAAAGCAATCCTTCACCAGCCTTACTTTCCCCCAAGGCTAGGTCCTCTGTTCCTTTCAAGCAATTTCATCATTCCTTGTACCTATCTTTTTCAAGTACTTCGCACACACAAACCCTGCTATAATTCCATATTGATCTATTGACCCCACTCATCTGGCAAGCCTCTCACAACACAGGCTGGGACCAGATCACCTGTTTCTTCAGCAGCTTAGGCATGGACCGGCACACAGTAAGCATTTAAATCTTGTTGCAACCCTTCCATACACCTACCTTCATTTATTTTTAATGGGTATTCTTCCTGGATTCACTATTGTAGTTTTTTTATGTATAAGGAAATCATACCTTTCCAACTGTGTTCATGTTTTTACTGGCATTGATTTTCTTATTACTTATTACAAACATTTACATTTTCATGAAACTATGCAAATTTAAAGTGGTCTGTCCAAAATCTACCCTCTGATATGCCCTGTCATTGTGAAAATGTTGTGGAATGCAAGGTGTCCCAGGAACTTACAGATTATGAAACTCCCATGGCTTGTCTAATCTTCCTCTTGCCTCTTAAACTGCTTCCACAGAGCTTCCTCTGGAAATTAATAGGTGCCCTGTTTTTGCCAAACACCAAGCAGCGGGCACATCATCTGCTTCCATCTGTGTACAGAAACCTGGCCAAATCTACTTGTCTAGCTGGGAACTTTGCCTCTCCACCCAACTTAGTGAGAGTTTTCTATGCAAGGCATTTCAAAGTGCATGTACTGTCACCACAGGAATAAAATGTGGAGAAGACAATTCACTCATCATCTCACCGTGACAGAGCTTTGTGGCCGCTTTCTTTGTCACACTGGGTTATGCCACTGTATCAGCAGCCAGCTATGCAGGAAATCTTGGAGTAATCATCAACTCATCACTGCCCTTTGTTCTAGAGATGTATGTTCTTCAATGTGCACCGTAATTGTTCTCATACTTCCCAGCTGTAGCCTCTCTTCATTAGGTCTTAACTTTGTGACTTCCATGCAACATGTTTATATCCTCTTATCACTGTACTTTCTGGGTCTGGAGATATTTTGACATACCAAAATAATTGTGTTTTAGAGCCAAAAAGGTACATGTCAAAATCCTTGTTTGGGGGGACCTATACAGATTTTCAATTTGTCTGAATCTGTTTTCTCATAGGTAATATGAGAATAATAATGCTTATGCACATGATTGTTGACTTTTGAATAATCGCATGGATGTGTAAAATCTGCAGTTAAATTAAAAACAAGCCATCCAACAAATAAATACTTGACAAAATACCCTAAAACATTAATATTACATTTTAAAAGATTTTTGCAAGCTATTAAGAAATAGAGAAAATAGACTGCTACAGTCCAGATATTTGATAAGAGCTTCATATTCAGAATATGTAAAGAAACAAACAACTCAATGGCAAGAAAGTAAATGAAAAATAGGCCAAGGAACTGAATGAAAATTCTCTAAAAAGTGACCAGATACATGAAAATCATGTTCCACATTCCTGATCATCAGGTAAATCCAAATCAAGCCCACAAGGAGATATACCTCTCATAGGTTTGCCTTTTCTAAAAAGACAAAAGGTAACAAGAGCAGACAAGGATGTGGAGAAAAGGGGACCTTTGCACACTGTTGGTGGGAATGTAAATTAGTTCAATCATTGTGGAACACAGGATCCTCAAAGAAATCAAAATGGGATTACCAGGGAACCTAGAAAATCCCACTAGTGGGTACATAACCAAGAGAAATAAAATCAGTATGTTGAAAAGACACGTGCACTCCAATGTTCAGTGCAGCGCTATTCTCAGTAACAGACATGGTGTCAACCTACGCGTCCATCAGTAGATTGTCTGGTAAAGAAAATGTGGTGCATGCACACAATGGAATTCTATTTAGTCACAAAACAGAAGGCACTCCGGTCATCTGTGATAGGACACACAAACCCAGAGGACATCAGGTTAAGTGAGATAAGCTAAGCACAGCACGCAAATATTACATAATCTCACTCCCCTGTGGGAGCGAAAGAATCAATCTCATAGAATTACACAGTAGAATAATGACTAGCAGGGTATGCAGTGGAGATGAGCAAGATGTTGGCCAAAAGACACAAAATTTCAAATAGGAGGAATTCATTTAAAAGATTATTATACAAGACATTGGCTAAAACTAATAACAATAAATTGCACTCTTGAAAAATTTGAAGAGGATGGATATTAGCATCTTCTCCAAAAAAAGAGGTAATTATGTGAGGTAATGCATATGTCATACTCACTCCCCAGTGTATATACACTTTAAAACGCCATGTAATGCCTGGTACATGTATGCAATGTTATCTCTGAACTTTAAAATAAGAGAGAGAGGAATACAGCATGCTGGGTATGCTGCACTTCCTTTTACCCTGGACAGTTTGTGAAAATATTGCAGAACACACAATTATTACTCAATTTAATTGTTGCCCAAAGTCAAAATGTGAAGGCAGAAGTCTGGCTTGGTCACTGTGTGTCTGTATAGTGTACGCCCTCCCTTTCCAATTCACAGGTGCAGCCCTGTATGGTGAACCAGGTTGAAGGGAGTGGGCTTCCAGAAAGACCACTGGCCTTACAGAGGGACCCCTCTATGATGTTCAGCTTTCTCATTTATAGGTGCTTGGCTGGTCAAAGACTTTACTATTCTGATCTCAAGTTGTACACAGTTGACAATTTTTAATCTTCAGAATTATTTAAACAGAGTGATGCTAAAGAGCGAGGCAGAATGTGCGCTGCACAGGACACTCATGCAAGGAGCAAGCAGGCTTCCTAGGGCAGGTGTCCAACAGCCAGGAGGTGAGCACCAATGCCTGGTCTGTATCAGGAGGAGGAAGGGCACTTTCCTTTCTTCCCTGAGCTTCCTTCTGTGGCTGGAGCCTTAATAGGCTGCATCTGCAGAGGAGGTACATTTTTGAATTCATTCCCAAGTTGCATTCCAAGGTCTCAGTCCCTGACTGTGAAAAGAAAAACAAAAATTTTAACTACATATATAATAAATATTATTTATTTAATAAAGAAAAAGTGGAGCAAAGAAATATACATACCTGAAAAACTACATATATGTTTTTAAACTTTGGAAAGAATATCATCATACTAGTTATAAGAGAAATATTAATAAAAAGACCTATAAAATTAGTGGATAATAAGACAATCCAACCAATAGTCAGGTAAAAATGTATTGAGTAGAGATTTTAACTATTTGGAGTTAATTGGTACAGACTGTTCTAAAGTCATTTTCACAAAACTTATAAGAGCCGTTTAAATATGTGAGCTTAGTAGATTTTCAGAAATCTCATACCCTAGCATTCTCAGAATTCTCCTTTCCCTAGAAAAGCAAATAAAATATAGGGCAAATTTTCCAAGAAAACTTAATGAGATCATTTAGATAAAATAATGTCTTACCTGCCATTCTCTGAAACGAGAGCCATTTAGATAGGTGCGTCACGTGTGCCGGTGCCTCTGGGTGTGATAGACACACGAAATGCAAATCGCATAAAGTCTAGCTGATATGTTCATGCATTCATAAGCATGAAACAAATTCAAGTTGTCTGGCGAATAGTTCGGAATTATTAAAATATTTAATACTATTGAAATCTGTACTCTAAGCTAATTTATTAGATGTCTTAAACACTCTCTTGTCACTGGCACAAAACACCTGATCACCACAATTTAAGTGAGGAGAGCTTTACTTGGGCTCACGGTCTTTAGAAGCTTCTGCCCAGAGCCTGCCCCTCCAAGGCCGGAAGGGCGTGGCAGAACGGCCAGGCGGAAGAGAGCGGCTCAGGTCAGGGTGGCCAGGGAGTAATGGGAGAAGGGAGCAGCTGCAGCAGGAGATGTACCCTTCTAAGTCGGTCCCCAGTGATGCACTTCTAACCAGGCCTTGCCTCCCAGTGGTGCACTCAACTGCTGAGCTCCTCCACGGGTGAGTCTGGTGATGAGCGTGGCAGCCCTTGACCCGTTAACCTTCCTCTCATGAGGTTTATGGCGGCCACCCCAGTTCAGCCAAAGAAGAACATGTCCATGTCCCTGATGAGCCTGCATACCCTTGTGCTATAATATTCTCGGGTGAACTATTAATGTCAAAAACATTTGCCCTTGTATTTTTTGTTTTTTTCTTGCTTGGAAGTTTTAAAATTTAAGATATCTCCGTAATGTAATGTATCTCTTTCCTCGGGGAATCCCATGTCAATAATTCTTTGAATTCACCACCTTTTTAATCAACTGATCATTTCCATTTTTACTGTCTATGATCTCCTCCTTTATTCTTGCCTCTTAACTAGCATAGATTCCACATTACACGATCCTCATCACTGACTACATAAACCGAGCTCTATGGTCCCCTTACCTTCCCATGGTTATTTTTGAACCTAACTCTCTACCTCATGAGTTTACAATACTGCTGGTGAACATGGATGAGAAAATTTCATAGCCCAGCTGCCAAGTTTGACCAATGACCACAGACTTCAAGGGAGCTCTCACCAGCACTGTGAAACCCACTGCACCTCTCCAGGCAAAGCGCCTTTCTGTTCTCTTACACATCTACTTATCTGCGTTCTCCCCAAATCCACTCCCTTATTGTCATTAACTCCGTCCCAACATCTGCTCCACTCAGATTGTGACTTTGTTTTCTGTTTCATTAAGAAAATAGAAGCAATCAGACGAAGAGCTCCCTTGTCCTTTTCCCGTCAAATTGGAAAAGTTTGCATCTAATCTGACGGTGGAAGCATTCTGTATAATTCTGTTCTGCTCATCCAGACAGGGAAGCAGGTCCACATGGTAGCTCCCCTCTTATTCAAGTTGTTTCTCTAGAGGCAATATTAGGGTTTGAGCCAGTTAGTCAGACAGTAGCAGCAGGGTATGTAGAAGGGCTTTTCTGATAAACTCTTTTTCTTCAGTAAGTCATGAGTCTATCCAGTGATTTCTGTGAATGTCAGCCATAACTTATTATATACTAGTATCATCTATCTAATAAGAGTATTCTAGTGTTTGGGTCACACTGCATAATGCATAGCATTAACATTAATCTAAGGACTCTTATCTCTGCATTTTTCTTCATGAAGCATTTCCAATCCATAGACTTAGATTGCAATTCAGGAAACCACTGTGGAAGTGTGAAGCAGAAACCTCATACAAATGCCCTTTCCTATTTCCAAATTAGTTTCAAAATCTATCCCTCTGCATAATACTGAGCTGTAAGGAAAACTGGAAGCCTTTCAAGAGGACTGTGCCACTCTTTTGAGCCTGCATCAGTACTGGGCTATAGGAAAGACAATAAGAAAATGGTACATCGCTAATCACAGTGAGTTGAGAAAGGATAAAATAGGTTTATCAAAACATTGCACTCTACCCTGTAAATAAATGCAATTATTGAATACCAATTAAATTCTTTAAAATAATTTTTAAAATCTAGATACAGATCTGGAGAAATAAAACCATAAAAGTTAGAGAAATGGAATATGAAGCACAGTTCCCAAACATGTAAAATAAATAGAGTTGCACTCTTGCAAATAGAAAGATTTCAACAGCGGCCTATTACACAGACAGGCATTCTTAGCACTGCAACTGTTTCCTATGGTTGCCAAAAGTCCTTGTGTATATTTTTCCTATTTTTTATTTCTTGCCCTATATTCATAAATATTGCTAAAATGAAACAATAAGGAAGCAGTATGATCTATAGCAACAAAATGAAAGGTTTGAATTCTTGTCTCATTTCCATGAGTTTGTGTTGTTAGGAAATTGCCTCACCTCTCTCTACCTCAGAGCACCTTCATCTGTGAGATTTTAAAAAACAACATTCCTGTAACCCTGGGATATGGTGATAGGTTCCTAAGGGAGTGACTATGGAAGTGGCAACCGTACTCTTTATATTTATTAAATAACTTTTATTTTTAAATTATTGCTTAAGTTTTGGTGGTCCTCTCCTTGTCTGTCTTATGAGGTAACTGCCTTTCCAAGCAATCATGACCATTTGCACAGCAGTGGTTGCATATATTTTGAGGTAATGCACACGTCTATACCACTAGCCCAGACCTTTCTTCAAACTTGTTTCAGTATATGATTGTTCTGCAGGCAGCTCAACCCCAAAGTGAAGTCACTATTGTGTTTTACTTCACTACTTATCCTTCCTTTGTACTAGAAGCATCATGAAAAGACACTACCAGCCAGCAGCCCAGAAGCAGAAGCTCCCTTGAGACTATCTTTTCTCTTTGGTTCCATTCCAGAACAAAGACTGGCTTTATCAGTTTTTCCTTCTCTATGTCTCTTTATACCATCATCACTTCCATGTGTTCTCCATATGTTGCTGTTACTAAAGTCATTTGTGTAAAGATAAAACTTATTTCTTCCCTTTTAAGGTACCACTTTCTGGGGTCCCCATGGCATGCAGAATGCTGCCCAGATTCTTCAGTAAGATGTACCACACTGTCTAAGGTCTGTGGGCTTCTCTGGACTCATTTATGCTCTTCTCCTGTAGGAAGCTCTGGCTCTAGTGAGTTTACAGCTGTTTACACACGTGCCTATGCCCCACACTCTGCCTTTATTACTTCCGCTCTCACTCCAGACTGGCCTTTCTGCCCCAGCTCCAGCCCTGTCTTTCACCAGTCCTTGATAACAAGTTCATCTTTCTAGATATCCTTCAAGCACTACTCCAGGAATCCCTGTCTAACCCTCTCTTCCCCATAGAATACCTTCTTTTGTGTGGCTTGCCTGTGCCTTATGTCTGTTTCTGTCACAGGTCACATAAATCCCAATTACTTAGGGGTGTATGCACATGCTTAGCTTCATTTTACAGTTCGGGTTCCTTGAAGGCAGCAGCTGTACCTAACTCTCCCTCGCACGCTCAGTGGCTGCACCAGTCAATTCAGAGGCTGATGCCACCACTGCAGTTCATAACTTTGATGCATGTTAAGTAGTGAGACTAAGTTTGAGGAGTGTGAGCAGGATTTGGGAGAACCGGCAAGTGATAGATCAGAGCATGAAAAATAGAAGGAAACTACATAGAAGGCTAAAGGAAGGAAGTAATGACAGAACCCAAAATGTGCAGTTCCACGGCAAGTGTTTTGTGTGGCATTGGAGCTGTGGCAGCAGAGATGCTGCCAGCCTACAGCAAACCCCACAGGAAGAGAAGGAGGACAATAAATCCTCCTGCTTTGGTGTCCTCCCTTGCTGACAGTGTTCTTCGTATTCTGAACCCAACCCAGAAGCCAGAGGGACACGTACACAGACCAGCGATGTAATCTGAGTCCATTACGGTCAGCTTTGGGAACAACAAAGAAACAAAGAAAAATATATGATGCAGAATCCAAAGTAACTGATAGAACCTGGTTGCTTAAAAGAGGTATATGGAGTGAACATTCCTGAGAAGAATATTCATGAACCTTGTAAACCTGAGTAAAACGGATGGGAAAGAGTTAAACACAAATGCTCTGAAACAGCATTTCTGCCAGCTCTGTACAGGATTAGGGTGTGCAGCCACTTCGCTGCTTCAGCAGAGAGATGCTTTGAAGGGAAAGAACAGGAAGCACTGGAAGGAAAGGTTTTGTTGCATTTCCTAGGGGAGCACTGTACTCCTGCTGATGCTACCCAGAAGGTGGCCCTTTCCAGCAAAATGGGGATGTCTTTGGAGGACGGGTGCAAGAAAACTAGGAAGGCTTGCGTGCAAGCACAAATGAATGAATACACACAAGAGTGTGTCTAGGTGAGGACGCCAGCAGCACGGGGATAAAGGAGAGGGGTTTCCGTGATATTCAGTGGGGAGAAGCAGCAGCAGCATGACTAGAAAGGAAGGGGAAAACAGAAATAAAGTGAGATAATAAGGATTTACTGCGAGGAATGCAGGCAGTCGTATCAGCAAGAAAATGAGAAATCTGCAGAAAGCATCAGTAAATCTCCCACAAAACTCGTAACAACTGTGAGAGCCAGGGAATAGCGTGTCTGCTGGCTGCAAAAGATTGTCCAGGAAATGACTGTCTGCTCAGCCAGTGAAATGTGCAAGGACAGCATGGGATCGGGAAGAAGACAAGGAAATGAGATGAAAGGCCGAGAAGAGGCTGGGAACTCACAGCATCCCAAGCCAGACTAATGAGTTCCCAATAGTTAGGTTGTTTATTAACTGTACCTACACAAATTAATTCTTTGCTAAACTGATTATCATTTTAGCATTCTATATATATATATAGAACTAGTTTCAAATAAATCAAATATTTGATGAAGAGTCTAATCATGGGATGTCAAAATATTCTAGCCAGGTATTGTCTGTGAAAGAAATGCATGAGTACGTAGAGGTAGCAAGGAAAAATTACGTGAAGCTGTGGGACACGCAGCTCAAAACACAGACTTCAGTACCAGACAAGCTTTATGTCAGTTCTTGCTCTTCCACCAGCAGTTATGTTAACTTGGTTTCAGTCTTAGTTTTTTCCTTTGTAAAATGAGGATAATGCTGGTTCCTGCTTCACAGACTGTTTATGAGGATTGGAGGAGTTAAAACATTTCAAATCATCCATAGTGTATGTTAACACAGTGCCAGGCCCTGCACATGTTAACACAGTGCCAGGCCCTGCACATATTATCCATTAAGAACTTAAATGATTTCTACCTTTTACTGGGTGTTCATGAGGTAGGAAAGAAACATGAAATTTCTCACCTTTATAGATTGTAAAATGTTACACATATCTAAAATATTTTTATGTACAGCAGTTCATGCTGTTGAGAGTTTAGCTATACATTAGCCAATAAGCTCTGTTATGGTGCAGATATTCCCACTTGTAAAATTATGTTTCTTTACCTATATGCTCTTAAAAAGAAAATAAGGAGCACGTCCTGTTTGTATCACCTAAATCTTAATTTCAAGAGTTACTGCACTTTGCAAACATAACTGTTTCAAAGCCTTAAATGCAAAGTGTGCTTAATGAATGTTGGAAATTGCTAACCAAATGGATGAGAATTGTTTTGATCAAAATCATGGTATAAGTTAGGACTCAAACACATGGAAATAAAATCTTCCTCATGATGTATCATTTTTCACTAGATGAAATCTTTATAAATATAACCTATGTGCCCAACTGAAAAGGAATAAGTTTTTAAAGTGGAACTAATGAGTCCAAGCTAGGGGAAAATGACAACGATTTCACTTTGTCATAGCACCTCACCTCCCAGTCACTTCCCAACAGATGCAAATTAAGGTTAAGCCAAAATCTATTCTTGCCTAAAGTAATACTTATTGTGGATTTGTTTGCCTTCACTTTTAAAATTATGATTTTTGAGTAAAAATGCAGCCTTTTTTCTATTCTTTACTTCTATTTTCTCTAGAGTCTTTGGAGAAAGATGCATGAAAACCACTCTCTTTTTCATCCAGAGAAAAGCAGAGGTTTGAGTTGACTGTGGAGTGCTGTGTAGATAGCACCAAGGTGACGGTGTGCTTGGGAATCAAACACATGGAGATAAAATCTTCCTCATGCAGCACCATGTTTTCAGTAGATGAAATCTGGCAGTAGATCTGTATACCTCCTTGGTGACTTCCTAGTCCTTTGTTAAACTATGACACTAACTAGTAAAGTAGGGAGAGACTTGAGCTAAAAAAATTGAGTTATTTCAATCTATACCTGAAACGTTTCTATTCTGTATCTAGAACATCTATAAAATTAAATTCAAAACCACTCTTCTGCCCCAACATCTCTGTAGAAAATGGAATGGAGAGGATCCTTTCACTGACTGTTACAGAAGTGGCAGTATGTGCAAATTGAGATGTAGGAGGGAAGTCAAATGTATGTGTTATTTTAGAAAAAAGTCCCAGTGATTCCTCTCAGTTTTCCTAGGAGAATATATCTTTTTCTACCGTTTCCCTGCTGAGAAATTCTGGATAAGAAATAAGACTCTCGACAATGTTAAATGGGAAATGCATGAAAACTAAAAGAGAACAAAATATTTTATTTTCATGAGCTAAAATATGCTGAGCACTTATTCCATTATATTTGATTTTGAGTGCTTTAAATGCATTACCTCATTTGAACTTTAAAACAATACTAAGGGATGAGTATCTTTTCCAGCTTTAGTAATTGAATGCTTAGGCAAGAAAAGGGTAAAATACTTATGCAAAATAGAAGAGCAAATTATTAGTAGAACTGAGGTGTAAATGTAGGCTGTGGGGCTGGAGAGATGCACTATAAACTATGATACTCTGTCACACAGAAAATGTATTTTGGATAAAACATACATGCTTTGCTTTTTAAAACCTAAATATGGTTATGGTTTTGATCTTACATGTCCTCCCAAATCTCCTGTTCAGAGATGAGGTTTTTGGGAGACAACTGGACTGACCTGGAAGGATGGATTCTTGTCCCTAGCTCCTCCCCTGCTCTCGGTTCCTGGCTGCCTTGAGGTGAACAGCTCTCCTTTCCTGTCCCATTCAATTGTGCCACTTCTCCTCGGAGCCAGCTAACCATGGACTGAATCCCCACAAAACTGTGAGCCAAAATAAGCCTGAGCTCCTCTAAGTGGTGGGTGTTGGGTAAGAGACAAGAGGGGACACGATAGAACACAATGGGGAAAGCAGACTAGTACAAATACATAGCTTTGTTCCTTTGTACCACTAACTTCTGCTTGTGTGACCACACTTATTCTAGCTGTTTTGCTTGCCAGAGTGTTTTACATCCCACAGACCCACCATACCTATGGTCTCTTTGGGATCCAGTGAGATGGACAGAGGGCATTGGCTCCATGATGGGAGCAACCCATGCTCCCCATTACAGTGCCCCACTCACTCCTTCTCCAGGAGGCTATCACAGCTGCCCTGTGCCAGGCTCTGCACAGGTCACACACATCACTATAGTCTATAACAATCTCTATCTTTGGCCAAGGGGATTTAATCAATTTTTGTATGTTTTGAGTCTGGCCAAATGACCGGTGCAGGGTGTGCTTAACATTTTTTAACTGCAGTGAAAAGTACTTATATCAATCTCAGTGACCCACAGGAGCAAATAAGGCCTGTTCAAAAGACCAAGAAAATGTAAGTAGAGATTCAGAAAGAACTGTGAGCTTCTTCTATCCTCAGCTTCCTGTAACTTCCATAATTAATATATTCAACATTTTAAGCACTTTTTGTGTCAAGTGCCATGTTAGTCACTGAAGGGAATATACTTTCTACAAATGCAAAAGGTTTATTGCCAACCGCCATGGAACAGACATTCTAGTGGAAATAACAGAGCGTGCGCCAGGCCGTTTCTAAATGAATCTGATAAGCACCTCCATAGTGAAGATAGCAGAAAGCACTTTGAACAGCAGTGATTAAAGCAGACTTCTAAGAAGGGAGGCATTTGATTTTCAACTGGTGCCAAAAAGAATTCCTGGGACGGGGGAGAATCTAAACAGATGGACAGCAGAGCACTAATATTTTGAAATATTAACTAAGATTTATCTCCTGTAGTGCTTCCTTTTAACCTTTGTCCCCTTCCCTGTCCTGCTCACATTAAAGGAGTGGCATGATTTTACAATATGCAGAAAAACTTCTTTATTTTCAAAAACTAAGACTTTTAAATCTTAAAAAGGCCAAGGCTTTTTAGTCCAAAAGCTAAACCCTGAATCATTGAAGGCATCAAGTTTATGCTATAAACAGGAATTTAAAAAAAACAGCTCTCTCTCTCTCCTCAGATTCCACTGACTTAAAGAAAATGGAAGATAACTCAGGAGGAAGCTGAGGCTTAGATGTCCTTAAGTTCGTACAAAGAACTCTGTATTCTGCTCTCCTCTAACTTTGGGAGGTATAATTAAACCCTTAGATAAAACTGAGACACTCCAAACAGGATGAGACCTGTTCAAACACAAGGATAAGAACAACAAGAGCTAGCTTTGATCAACTACATACTTGGGCCAGGCATTATTCTTACCAAATTTTACTTGAGTAATAACCAGATTAGGAGAGACTTAACCATAATTGTACCACTGCTTTACAGATGACAAAACTAGGTCACAGAGAAGTTAAATAATGTGTCCAAAATCATTCAATTAGAAAAGGCAGAGTTGGTATTTGAATCCCAGTTGCCTGATTATAAATAGTGCTCATAATCATTGTACTTCTGACGGAGATGTGGAATTATCTGAGATTTAGTTTCTAACACCAGCTAGGATTAAGGATCAGCATGAGAACAAGTTCAGTGATAGCACAGAAACAAAAGTTAAATTTTTGAATGGCTGACCTATTGGATAACCCTAGAAAGAGACCTTATTAAGCAAACAATTTCTTTTAAACAGTTTTGTTACTATTAATACCAATTTTAAGGTGAATCTGTTCATAAAGGAAGGTCACATGTATATTGACTTGTCCAACATTCCATAGTTAACAGGTGGCCCACAGTACTGAACTCGGGGAATCTGACTCCCAAAGTCATTCTTAATCCCTCTTCCTAATTAATAGGCCTTCTTTGTTCATGAAGTGATTGCTGTGCTGTCCACAAAAATTGCACTGCAAAATCTCCTACTACAAGAAACGTGATTGACTGATGTCCCCAGCTCTTGCCCCACGCAGTCAACCTTGTATTCACTCTCATGCTATCATTCCTATGGGTTGGCCCTACACAGTGCTTGACAGGTGACACTCCTCTGGGGTATATTTTGGCTCAAGGGGGCTCCCCCGCCGACCTAATCAAATCTCTGTGAGACTGCTTCATTTCCTTCCTCCTCCTCTTTCTCCCAATAGAGCCGTTGACCTTAGATCATGGTCAGAACCTGCTGTCATCTTTGGCTTTTGCTTTTCCAATAAACCTTTTACTGCTGTAACCCTTTTTTTGACATCTGTGCTTTTGTGAACCCAAACTAATGAGAGCTATATGAAAGATGACAGTAGTTTAAGAAAAAAAGGGATTTGGTCATGCTTCACAAAACCACCATCCTGATTAGAGACGGAGTCACAAAACATCCTTGGCACAAAGCCCAATTGCTAACGTGTTCGCTGGGTGTTGAGCTGCTTTGCAGATATCATGGTTCAGGCATTTTCAAGACAGTGAGGTTGGCTGGTTAGTACTATATTGTACTGACACTGAGAACTCACGGAGGTAAAAAACTGAGATGCTGTAAGAAGCAAATATTTGGGTACAGAGGGACACTTAGTAGCCTACAAAAGGCCTTCATCTCCTGTAATAAAGAGAATCATAACTAAGTAGTAGGCCAAAGATCAGACAGAGTGCTCCAGAGACTTTAAAAGCCCAGAGAGGAGGCCTGTTACACTACACTAAGACACCTGGTATGGGACACCTGGGATCCTAAACCAAGGGGAAATGCAGATGGATGTCCCCGGGATATGGGCTCTGGGAAATCCCCTCACTCTTCAGAACTTACAAGAGAGGAAAGAGCGTCCACCATGTGCAAAGAGACTGCTGCAGTGGATACCACTGGCAAAGCAACAGGTGCCCCTGGGGCCTATCTGCACCTCCTCTCCTAACTTCTAGAACCGTAAATAAGTTAAATCCCAGCATTATCCAGCTGCGTGCTGTTGGGCTTGATAAACAGAGAAAAGATTACATTTCAATGGCCTTGCAGGAAGTAGCTATCCTGGCCCAGCAAGAGGCTGGGGAAGTGGCCCTCTGGTTATTTTAGAAAATGTTTCATCAAGAGGGCCAGGAAGTCAGATTAGATAAGGAAGAATTAACTGACTTGGGGGCACTTTTTCTAGTCTTAACTTTCTCCATATTTAACATCTTGACAAAGGGCCTTCAACAGTGACCAAACTTGCTGCCTGCATGGATCCGCACCACAACGCTTTCTTACATCAAGCTTTCCATATCAAAATCTATAATAAAGCCCTGCCTATTTTAATACTTCAATTTATCTCTTGCTATTCAACTATAAAGAGAACCCAAATTTATGATTAGACAAAAAATTCTTTCTTAGAATTATTTCAGAGGTTTCATTTTTATGCATACATATTTAAATCCACATATGTGCCCATGCTAATTTAAAAGACCAAGTCATCTAAAATTTTATACCTGTTTTTTTCTGTTCTGCATCAAAGATCAAAGAAGCAAGAAGCATTTCTATGTACATAAGAGCTAAGTATGTCATATCTTCATAAAGTAAATATACACATTTCGTAACCAAAAAGCTTTTCATGGTGACTATCTGCACACTGGGCAATGGATCGAGATTCCAACACCCAAGAGTGGAGAGAGCTGCATGTCTGACGATCCACAGGCCCCACGCACTGTGCGCATTTTCCTGCCTCCTTAGCTTCTGAGGTTTCAGTGCTACAGCTTTGGGAGTGCCCACTCCTGTTAGCAGACAGTGTTTATTTGCTGTTCTGCCACTGCTCTTTCAGTCCTGAGGACTCTCCCCTCTCCTCCTCCCAGTCCCCCCAGTTGTTGGGTTGCTCTCACATCCCCAGCGTTAGGAGATATGGGGTGAGTTTACTCTTTTCCACTGCCCTGATAAACGAAGTCATTCACTCCACCTCCTTGGATCAGTGGCTGAGGAGTAGGTTCAGTGTTTTCTGCTGAGTTTCCACGATGGAGTATGGTGTGACAGGAACTGCTGGGGACCATGTTGCCACCAAGGAGAACCTGCCTGAAAATTAAACTGACCACAGTTGGACCCAGAGGAAGGACAGAAGGAAAGACACTGCAGCCCCTGGCCTGCACACCCACCCAGCCACGTCTATGGCCGGGCCTCTGCGTACACATGCCAAAGCACCCTTATTATTTAGCCAGCCAGTTTATGTTAAGATTTTGTCCTTTAACATTAAGGTAGTTTTAATTAAGTTCATCTATTGAGAACAGAGGGGAAGACAAAGAAATGATATCTAAATGATCCAGGACCCCCAGATGTCTCTGTCAAACCTTTTCTAGCTGGGAGGGCATTTATATTGCAAGAGAGCAGGGAGTCAAAGACTCCCCGCTTCTTTATGGCTCAGTGGAAGTTGACAGCTGTCAGTCAATGAAGTCATTCAGGCATGTGTGACCGAATGACCCAACATTAAGGAGAAGGGACTGGAACTACTAAAGCAATCAGTGTCTTTATTTTCTAAGGAGCTTCTGACATTTGCCTTCTAAGTTAGTATCAAGTCAATCAAATATGGAAAGATGGTTTCCCACTGTACACACATTGTTTCATATCACATACATACTCCTACCTCAAAATACTTTGTATACACTGGATTTGCTCTTTGTTCCCCTCTTATTTCAATGTGGGTCATTTTTATAGACATCCTCATTGTACAGGAAAACTAAATTTGACTGCATTCAGAGACTCCCCTTGGGGGCCAGGGATTTACCTCAGCAGCACAGCACCTGCCCCAGCAAGAATGAGGTTATGAGTTCAATTCCTGGTACCAGAAAAAAAAGACAGAGACCCCACCTTGGGAGCCAGGGGAGCAGAGGGCACTAGAGTCATTGATGGCTTAACCCACTGCTGTACAGAGCAGAGTGTGCTGCAGGACATGGGGCCCAGGTGGAGAAGAGGGACACTGGGCTATGCTTATAGGCTGCACCTCTGTCTGGCACTCATTCCCTAGGCACTGCCTCTGCTGTGAAATGAATAGCTCTGAGAGCTTCCTGCCTTGGAGTCCACTGGCCATAGACTGAATCTTCTGAAGTCATGAGCCAAAGTCACCTCTTTCCTATAAGCTGTGGTGTCAGGTGTTTTGTCTCGGCAACAAAGAAGCTGACTGATCTATCAGAGTCATGGATTCTTTTTTCCTGAGCTGGGCTGGAACTGTTGAGCCCATTGAAGTCATTGTTGTTACCATGTGTTTTACTTCTGATTTTTCCATAGCGTTTTTTTCTCACAGTTTCTCTCAGTGAGAACCAATCAGGAGTTGCATGTTGGTTATCTTTTCAGTGAGAGTCCATGCATGTCTTGTATGTTACAGTTGATACATTGTGTCATTTTGGTCTCCTCATGTCTCTGCAGAAACAAGCTGGAAAAGGAGTCACAGTGTTTTCAGGGGTAATTGACCCAGATTATCAAGGGGAAATTGGACTAGGACTCCACAGTGGAGGAAAAGAAGAATATATGTGGAGTGCAGGAGATACCTTAAGATGTCTCATAATATTACCATGCCCTGTTATTAAAATCAATAGGAAACTACAACTTAATATAGGCACAATGACAAATGGCTAAGAGCCTTCAGGAATAAAGGTATGGTTTACTCTACCAGGGAAAAAACAAGATCTGCTAAGGTGCTTACTAAAGACCAAAAAAATACAAAATGGGTAGTGAAGGAATGAAGTTCTAAATACCAGCTATGACCCTGTGATCAGCTACAAAAGGAGGATTATAATTATACTATTTCTCCCCTAATATAGTTCTAATGTAATATAATGTTGGTTGACATAATACTGGTCCTTAAGGATTGTTAAGCTGTGTTTTAATGTTCAAGTTTAAAATGATAAGCATCACTCAAGGGAAATTTACCTTTTATTCTGGTGAGGGAATTAGTGTGTTCATGTTTGTGTGCAAGATATTTATAACACCTTAGGCACAATTATAAACATACCTTTGTATCTGAAAACTGGTTTAAAGAAATGTCTCTGGTTGCCAAGTTGACAAGGGGTGGATTGTTATGGCTGACACACCGTGTCAACTTGAGGAGTCTAAAAACTTAACTAAGTAATTCAGCAGTTCTACATCCTGGGGTAAAAAGGACATGCCCTTAGCTCTCAAGGATGTTGCTTATTGTGTCAACTTGAGAAGTTTATAAGGTTAACTATGTGATTCAGCAGGGAGCCAGGGTCCTTCCTTTGTATTCATCTTGAGGCTGTGCAAGAGGAAATGTATGTATGTAAAGGACTGCTCCCCCCAAGGTGAGTAGGCTATATACAATAAAAGGAAAAAGAGGGAGGACTGATTGCTGGTTGTTTGGAGGAGTTCCAGTCTTCACCTTTAGCTTCTCTCCTGGCTTCTGGTGCAGAGTGTTTGGCTTCTTCCTGGGAATCTTCAGCCTTCTGGCATAGATTCTTCGATCTTTCTCATAGATTCTTTAGCATTCCATTGTAGACCCATCAGCCTCCTGATAGATACAGACTAGCATGGACACTGCAGTGAGCTCCAGGCCTTGGACTGGACTCTCTAATCTCCAATGTGCAGACACCCTTTGCACGCATCTTCATCCAACCCTGTGGCTGACCATTGTAAGCCAAACTTGTAATTTCTTGCACATTTGGATATCCGTTTTTCTAATAAAACCTGACTGATACAGTTGTCCTGCAGCATCTTAGACTGACTGGAGAAAAAACATAAGCTGGCTGTGCGGGTTCTATTCAATGTAGAGGAGAACAATATTCATTGTATCTCTCTGTCTCCCTAAGTGGAAACTACATGTCTTTTTTGTAAGATTTAGATTTTGAAGTTTTCAACAAAGAATAAACATTAAGCACACTGGCATAACCAGACATGGTTCACTTTCTTCAATTTTTCCATTTTTGTCTTTATTGGTATAATAAGTATTCATTACATGTGACTTTATTATTTGATAAAAACAGCATAAGATGGGAAACATGACTTTTCTCCTCCAGAAATAATAAATAAGAATTTTCACATATACATATCATAATATGACTTTAAGAGAAAAAGCCCTAAGTGTGCAGAGACAGCAAGCCTCCAGCTTCATATTCACTGGGCTGACTCAAGTGAAGGTTAAGTCCCATCATGAGGCAGCAAACACAGTGAAGAAATCTATATAAAATGCATGGTAAGTTAGTGGCCTAAGTCTGATTTACATCACTAGATTTTATTATCTTCTTAGTCCTCTTTTTTTAGAAAAAAGGAAAATATCTTTCTTATATAAGGCTACCATTTATTTTATGCACAATGGAGATTTGCCAAAAAAAGGAGACATCTGCACACATTTTTGTGAGGCATGAAGTGACTGTAAGAAAATTTTGCTGGGAAGTCTATCAGACTTGCTGTAAATCTTCATCTCAAAGGTGGTGGGCCCAGTCACAGGTATGTAGGTATGGTATATGACTGTGTGTTGTGTGTGTTTCTGCATATACATGTCTAATTAATAAAATAGCTCTTCCAAGTTAACCAAATAGAGTTATCACACGATTATACTGGAATTAACGATCCTATTAGAATTCCAGCTAAGATCTCAGTTTCTCTACCCCTCCCTCACCCAGCTGCTTCCTCAGCATTAACCCTTCAATAAAACACGCAATAGAGTCATTCATGTTCCCCCTGGCCTTTTCCTTCCTGTCCTTTCTCTCTTTCTCTTATTTTCTCTTTCTTTCTTCTCCTCTGCTTCTAGGTCTTCATTCCTTTTTCTCCTTCTTCTTCTTCTTCTTTTTTTTTTTTTTTTCTTGCTGTTACTTCCATTTCTGTTTCTGACAATCACATCCTGATTTTCCCTGAAGGACTCTTCTTTCATTCTCAAGAAACATAATGAAGAAATGCCTCTCCTTACCTGGATAGGGCGAGGCTGACTGAACAAACCTTACCTTGTCTTCCTTCCACCTATTTATATGCTCAACACAGGACCTAATTCAGGCCAACTGTATCCACCTAACATCAGTTGTGTGACGTTTTTGTTGCATATTTCAGTAAATAAAAATTTTTCCTGTTCAGGAATTTCTAGCAATGGAAAATAAACATTAAAACTGTCTTATATAAACAGATAAGGGCTCAGAGTCAAGCCAACAGAGAGAACTGTAGTGGAAATAAGAACAAGGAAAGGTTGTACAGTCCCTGCTGAAGCCTTTCCTGAGGTCTTCCCAGTCACCCACGACAACAAAACTCCTGTTGTTTCTTTTAATATATTGTGAGTAGTTGTAATTTCTACCTCCTTCACTATAAGAACAATATTTTAAACCATTTTATTTTCTTAGATACCATTCACCCTTTCAGAAAGCAAAAAGGTTAATTATCATGAGTTTAATCATATGACTTGGTAGTTCCACTTAGGAATCTAAGAAAAGTTTGGTAAATTTAGGAATTAGGTAAAAGAGTAAGGATAACTCATTTTAATATTATGTTATTATTTTAATCCTCTCACTGCATAGTGCTATAAATCATAACTTGACCAGAAGTCACAAAATAAGGAATTTTCTTCTCTTGGAATTTTAGGGTTGCTAATAAAATGCCTTTTCAAACTACTACCTATCATTTAAAAATGCATGTTCTTCTTTGATGGACATATAGGAGGTTTCCAAGGTTTAGCTCATATGAATTGTGCCGCTACAAATGGATGTGCGTGGATAGTTGCAATACGATGTCTTAAGCTTTGCCAGGAAAACACCTAGAAGGAAAATGGCTGTGCCAAATTAAATATCTAGTTTCTGTTTTTTGAGGAATCTCCATATTGATTTCCATGGTGGTAAACCAAAATATGAACACAGAACAAAATAAAAAAAAAAAAAATAGGAAGTAGGAAGATAATTCTCAAAAGAAAAGGGGATCGAGGGCTGGAAGGAGGATGGATGGGAGGGGGAAGAGAAAAGGAACGGAAATGTGTTAGGTACAGGCACCGGCTCCGCACAAGGATCGCAGACATTATGTGCTGCAAACATGGACTAATACAGATGTTATTCTCTGAACAAGACAGTGAACAATATAGTAAACAGGGCTCTCCTAGGTATTTGTCACCTCTCTTTTGAAAGTAGCAGGATGAGTCACCTACCATACAATGTAAGTATCAAAATTTTCAAAAATGGATGTTTTGGAAACACTCCAGTACGGTTTCTGGAGTAGCGTTGCTGAGTAGTCACACGTCTAAAGTTTATGCAGATCCCCTGACTTCATGCCGTGGCAAACTGCAAGTTTATCTTCCAATTGCAATTGATATTTTGAGTTTTCCATGGGTGGCAGCTGTAGGGACAATTAAAGAATGCTAATTAGAGCTATTTGAAGCAGATGAAGACTATAAAAATCCTCCAATCTATGGTTCCTATCTTTTAATGACAGCAGAAGATCAATAGGTTTTTTTCCATCTAAATCAAGGGAAGGTTTATTTATGTATTACATGCTATTTCCACTAATTACTTAAGGAATACATACACAGATTATGCAATGGAGGATATAAATGTACAACACTGGCAGTGGGTACAGTGATTACCAAGAATGAATCAGCATTCTCCATATCGGACATAACTTGATTAGAACAGAAACAGCAAATCTGCCCAGGCAATGCCAATAACTCAGAGAAGAGGCCCAGCAAGTAAAAAAAATATCATCAGCCAGGATGCAAATTACATCTTTAAATTGTTCTCCAGTTTCCTTTGAATTAGCCAGTTTAAGAACCCAGTCTCTGACACTTTATAAACTGGAAGCTACTATATCTTCTCTGGCTCAGTTTTGTCAGTGTGGCAATGCATTAAATAATTCTGCTTACACATTAACCCTTACTTGAAACTTACACATTGCTGTAGACATTTAATGAATTTCTATAATGGTGATGAAACTCACAAATTCCACAGTATCCAGGACAGCCACATTGCCTGAGTTCCTAACAAAAGTATTTATTGTAGCTTTTTGACAAAATTCTTCCCAGTTAATGCTTATTATTCTTGACATTTTCAAGAGTTTCTAGCATGTCCTACAAAATGGTGAAATTAGGAATTTCTACTTTTGTTGTAGCCATTGCTAGTTTCCTCGCTCTGGATATGTTGAAATCATAGAGATTTTCACAGACTAAAATCATTATTACTCCATTCTTTGCAATTTGTTATCTTTAGTCCTTATCACTCTGGTAGCAAGGATTCAACTGAGATCTCAAGTAAGCAGAGTCAGGTGGGAGCCCTGAAGCTGAGAAAAGTCTAAGGAAACTGGTGCAAAATGCTTTGGCTTTGGGTACAAAACACAAAGATACACTGCTCTCAGAGTCACATTCCCTGGAATGCATTTTGCTCTTGGTGAAGATGTTTACAACTGACTCTGAAAAGAATGAAAAATACAGGAACCAGAATGATCATTAGTAAAAAGTTATACTCTGATGTTTTATAGTTCTGAGCCAATTTTTTCCCTTGTGAAAAATATAGTTCAGGCAAATCTGAAAATCTTGTCACTTTATTGAGACTAAGAATCAACCAAAGATTAATTTTGGTTTTCAACATCTACCTAGTCTGCTCCATTTATTCCCCCAGAGATTCTGACTAAGCAGTAATGATATGGCCTTGGGGGTTCACCAACAGGGGATGCAAGAACAGAATAAGTTGCTCAACAAGGATCAAAAGGTTGTGCTAAATGTTTAATACACTAGTAGTGACCAGCATTAAATTTTTAACTCAATGTATTTATATATGGATTAGGAGAAAGGATTATTATACATAGTTGTTGCATTAGAGTATTTTCTGTGGATAAACATAAATAGTGTAAGCTTTTACATTCAGTGGAGAGAAGATAAATTGACAGGGAGGAAGAGTCAGTCACCTGTATATGTTGGATAAAGATCAAGATAATGAAAGACCAAAAGCATGAGTCACTGAGAAAAGAGAGAAGTGGAAGAATTGACTCTCAGAAATGTCCTTGGATTTCCATGTGTTCTCAACCTCGGTCAATAAACAAGTGAATGGAATGAAAATAAAGATACAACTATCACGGGTGAGTCCTAGATCTCAGTCCTTGACCTTCCTCTCTTACGTCTATCCATACTCACATCTTTATTAATCACATCCAGGCTCGTTATTTTTCAATACCATCTGTGCCATCAGCTGAAAATCTACCTTGACTACCAAGCCAAAACATCCAATTGTACAAGAGATATCTTTCCCTAGATGTCTGAGAAGCAGCTTAGTGTTCCCCAAAACAAAGCCTAGAATTCCCCATGTCAGCAAATGGCAACTTCACCTTCCTAACTATTGGTATTAAAAACCCGTCATTATTCATTCTTCTCTTTCTTACATAACAGCCTACATGTCTACAAGTGTGACTGCCTTTATTTCATACTATATGGTGTATTCAGTCTTACAGTGCCAGCTTGGCTCCACTGAATGAAGTTTGTCCCAAGCTGGGCATCCTTTCCTCATCCTCTATTTTGAGCACAGTAAGCAAAGAAGTCATCTTGTAATATACACTGAATGAAACTCCTCCAAAATAAACCCTCCAAAAATGTCCTTTCACACTCTAAGCAAAACTCAAAGTCCTTGCATCACACCACACAATCTTATCTGTCTTCTCTAACCATACTTGTATTATTCTTACTGCACTGTAGACACAGCTGGCTTGTTGCTGGCCCTTGGAAACTTCAGGCTAATTCTTGTCACAAGGTCTTTAAGTTCAGCATTACCTTCGTCTGATGAGCCATGTCCAGGACTGACACATGGTTTCAGCTCTTCTGTCCTTCAGACCTTAGAGCCGTATCACTTTCTCAGGTTTCCCTTAACTATTCATTTAAAATTCCAGTTCTCTCCCTTACTTTCTCCCTGTCACAGGCATTATCTCCTGTCCCATCCTAAACTGTCTTCATAGCTTTTACAGTATTACCATATGGCATATGTGTTATCATACATGTTTACTTCCTTGTTAGTAAATTTTCTTCTACTAGAATGTAGGCTGTGAGGGCAGGGATACATTCTAACTACCTAGATGAATGAAAAGTACCTGGTAAATACTTAATGGCATAATTAGTCAGTAATTACTATGAAGAGGTACCCAGTATTTTGACAGCCTATAGTACATATATTTGACCTAGTCTCAAAAGCTAGAAAGGGACAGCTAAAAGTGAATCTTTAGCTAAGTACTGAAGAACAGTGAGTTATCCACAAAAAGAGAGAAGATCCAAAGTGTTAACAACATGATTAGCATGACTTGAGTGGGAAAACCCATCTCGCAAGTGTAAGAACTGGACAAAAGTCTTAAAGAAAGTGGGCAGGAGATATGATGAGATTGCAAAGGATCGCTAAGGAGCTTGTAGCTCACAGTTGGGGTTTTATTTCTGAGACACAGGGGGCCACTGATGACGAAGTTGCATCAACTTGTGTGTGTGTGTGTGTGTGTGTGTGTGTGTGTGTGTGTACATGTGCTTTAGAACTACTCAGTCTGTGGCAGGAGACATGTTAAAGACAGATGATGAACAGGGATGGTATACTACCATAGTCACTAAATAATCTCCATGAGCAGAAGGGCTAGGAGGCCCTCAGGTGCACTCTTCTAGCCTCCCATTTCTCACCACAGGACTTGTCAAGTCTTGCCCTCTTCTCTTGCTGGCAAGGAGCTGAAATGAAAGAGCTGTCCCTGCCATCGCCAGCCACTCCTCCTCCACACAATCCCTGATCCATTCACATTAGACTTTCCCAGGGCTTTGATGGACCTGAGTGTTTCAGCCATGGGATTAAGTTCCAAGGTGATGATAAAGGTGTCAAAAACCATGCTTTCTTCATCTTGACGCCCACCGTTGCTAACACATTAGAGATGCATATGACTGCTTGTTGAATAAGTGATATTTTAAATTAATATCTAATCTGCCAGTGAATGAGATGGTGACAATACTCTTCTCACTACCATTCTGTATATACCAGAAAGCTGATGTGAAGGCCTTTTCCATGTAGTCAAATTGCATAAGAAACTGACAAAGTCATTTATTAGTTGGTTGAATGTGAATTTAAACCTAAGATATATAAATAGCTCAAAAGTATATAAAATGTTTAAATTACATGAAGACAAATGATGCAAGTGTGGAGCAAACCATATACATAATTCTCAGTACAGTTCATTGACTGAAAATATACAATGAATTCAAGTAGGAATTCACTACGTAAAAGAGCACTTCAAATACCCAAAATAATCTAAGTAATTTCCCCCAAATCTCTCATTCCCAGAGAAGCTGAATCATCAAATTCAATTACAACTGTACAATAAAGAAAGAATTTTGGCCACTAGAGATTTCTAATAACCTACACTGATGGTCAGCTACTGCACAGTGTGGCCTGTACCTGTACACACTTATGCACATATAGTGATGTACCTGGAAACACATACACATAAGCACACACAGATGCATACATACACTGATGCAATATTTTTATAGAAGTTATTAAGCAACTCACAGAAAAAGGTTTTTAAAAGAGACAGTGACATATGTTTTATGGTTTTTCAACTATGTATACTTTATGGTTGTATCAAAGTTCAAACAGTACAATTTAAATGTTTTTCTTTTCTAGCACTTCATTCCAACTATGAAGTTTTCCTGTAGTCATAGAATTTTAGATAGATACCTTTTCACAAATTGTAAAATGAAGATAATAATTGAAAGTCTACAGAATCTTCTGTCATCTAACAGTCATAAATTTCAGCTGTGTTCTAAAAATGCTTTACAAAGGTTAGACGTAAGAGCAGCTTTAAAGTAGTGTTCTTGAACACTGCTTCCAATCTGTGAAGGTATACCTGTGAAACAATTATTTTGTTATGTTCAACACAATGTAAGAAAAGCAAGGCTTGACTAAAAAGATAACTTGGCTGGTAGTTCACTTTGTATAGAATGAAATAAAGATTAACTAAAAACTGACCAAAAAATTGATTTGTAAAGAACATCATGATAGACCTTGAGCCGAAATATGGAAATGAAAAAACAGAGGCATAATTTTCTAATAAAGAATTTTAAAATGTTATATATAACTATGTTTATGTAGTGTATTCAAATAGAGCTTTAAATTTGTATTCATTGTATTTACTTCAAATAACATAGTTTTCTCTATCAGAAAAAAAAGTATATGAAAGCAAAGAGTGGAGGGAAATGGAAAGTTATTTCTGCATACAACACAAAGCAAAAAACATTACAAATTAACTAATTTGAAAGGAAACCTTGGCTGCCTGTGCAGAAACCTGATGAAATATCTGGCTCAATGTCTGACAGCTTTTTTTTTTTTTTTTGGTGGTACTGGGGATCGAACTCAGGACCCTGCGCTTGCTAGGCAGGCGTTATTCCACTGAGCTATATTCCCAGCCCTCAATGTCTAAATAAATTATATACATTCTCTTTCTTCTCTCCAACTTTTTGGTTTGTTCAAGTATTGTTGAACAATTATCCTCCCATAATTATATACAAACTTCCAGATATTTGTATCACTGGCAATTCTGAGAAAGCATCATTTATGAAAATCCAATTTAATGTATATAGCACATTGTTATTGCTTACTCCAAAATATAACAAAGAAGCACAGTGACTTACCTGAGAAATTGCTGAGTAGTTCAAATAATTCAAGTTACTATATTCTTCTTTTTCCTTCTATACAATCCAGTTCTGTGCCTGGCCCAGGTACCGTATGTTTGCAATATTATACTAACAGGCCACATGGCAATATTTAATACATATAAAGATTGAATATGGTGCCGCATTCTATAGACATGAATATTCTTTAAATTCTATGAAGCCCCATGCTTGTAACCATATCAAGGATTTCCAAATTTTAAAAGTCATGTTCTACATTGCTTGTAGTTTATAAGGCATCAAAGAATTAGACTGTTGTAGTAAGAAGTAGTGAAATAAAAGTTGAGCACATTCACCACCAACCAATAGGCAGTATCATTGGACCACAGCATTCCATAAATGAAAAAGTAACACAACAAAAATTTCCTGTCAGAGGGTTGCAGGAGGTGGCTGAGGCAGAATTCCAGAGCTGCACACTTCTTCACAAACATGAATGTCCTCAAGCGTTAGTGCCACACCTCTCGCTCATGGCACACAAGTGCCTGTGGTCTTTTCTCCTGACAGGCTCGAGATGGAACAGGGAGGACCCAAGCTGGCATGCACTCAGTTCTTCCTCAACTTAGCACAACTTTGAAAGTTTTCAACAAAAATATATCCTTTAGAAATGTACAATGACCATGTTCTTCTTTTCTCCTTTCTTTATATGAGAAAAATATATGTAAGGAAAAACAAAAATGAACATCATTTTCATATTTATGAAAGATTTATATACAGCATTCATTCCACGGACAGAAAGGGAAATGGAGAATTATAAACTTCTTTGATTAAAAAAAACATTATATTTTTCAGGACCTTATGTTCACTCCTTAAAATCCCACAAATAAAAGCTTGTACATGGAAAAGTAGAGATACTTTGAATACTAAAATTCTTTATTCAACAACACAGAAATTTCACAAAAACAACTTTACTGGGCAAATTGAAGTGGTTTTTAAAGTTTTGTTTTTTTTTTTTTTACAGTTTTGTACATGCCCCATAAGTGATTTTCTTCAATAAATACACTGTTTTCCAAAACGGCTTTTTAAATAATTGCACAAGCATACATACATCGTACACAAATTTCTATTAAAAAATTTAATAGATAACTGCACAGTTCAGAATAGGAAACACTGTGAAAGGAGTACATTTTTGTGGCCCACGTTCCTGAAATACCTCTATTTTGTGATTGTGAAAACGGAATCTCTCTCAATACAGTAGTTGCCTTTTATTCACTGGGAATACAGATCTCAGTGTGAAATGCCAAATTTAATAAAAACAAAATCCAAAACATTTAGCTGTTACATGGAAACCAACTGTTTGATATCACTGTGAATTTAACTATGATCAAAGACCCACTACAGCTTTCTGCTGAACATATCTGACCCTGAATAGTGTGTTCATTTAACTGCTTCCCTTTCTTCATTATTTGATTACAGACACTAACAGTTTAAAGACTTTATATGCTTTAGCATTAATTGCACATCTTACATGCCAGGGGTTCTGAATGGAAGGAAAGAAATATTTTTTTCTTTCAGTGATTACTTAATATTAATTCACAATAAGCCCATCATCTCTTGCTCTCTGTAAATGTGTTTGAGGGAAGAAGTTCTTGGAAATTAAGCAAGAGGAGACATTTTCATTTTGTTTTTACTAGAGGAAGACTGTTCTGATTTTCTCACCCAGGGATGGACAGCTTAGTGCTTTGTGGATGTGCCTCTGTTTCTACACAGACTGGCGGGGGTCCATGAGAAAGCCACTTTGGCCTGAAACCTTGGAAAGTGATCATCTTACTTATGATATTCATTGATGTAGTATACCTGGTGGTAGCTGCAAAAGACACACTCCCATTACACTCCATATCCACACCCCAAGGATTCTCCATGGTTTTCCCATATGGTGCTGGTAGGGCATCTCCTCAAGAAGAGCAGACCCTGGGATTATGGACCACTCTTGCCAAGTTTTCCAGTTCACCTGCTATTGGATGATTAAGGTGTGCCGATGGCCCACACAATCTACATTCTGATCACTATATTCAGACTTCTCTTGATACTGAATATGAAACATATAGAAAGGAATTATTAACAGTTACATTCCATTGGTGTTTTAGAATACTGAAAAATGTCACCTTTCAAACCATTATCCTAAAGTTATGCTGGTCTGTCTTACAAGTTCTGAATGCGTGGGCACATGGGGAAGAAAACGAGAGTCCAAAAGTAATATTCTTTTTAAACACTGCCAGCGAGAACTTTATGTGTACGCTCTACATTCTATAGAGTTTAAGCAAAAACATAAAAAGTGGTTGGTATAAAAGAACAGTATCAAGAATAAAAACATCAGGAAATTTTTAAAAAGCTATGCCATTCCATTTCGATAATCAACAAGTGTTGTTTCATTAAAAAAATGAATTGACAAGCCCCACATTTTACAATATACAGGTTCATTAGTTCTTTTCAAAAGCAGACAGATAGAAACACATCAACACATGCAACCCTAAAATGTATTTCAGACGGTCAGTCCATGGCTGTGTGATCTTTGTGATATTGTAGGTCTCCCATGCCTGAATAGAAGTGTGTTTCATTTCTATGATAATCATCATTTTATACAAAGCAAGGCAACCTTCTAATTCAAGAGTGAAAGTAAGCTTTCACCTGTAATTAGGTGGCTAAACGGTAAACAAAAATAGTGTAATATAAAATAAAAATGGAGCAAGAAAGAACACAAGTCACTCTCATGGGTCCTACAGCAGAAAGAGAAATTTTAACTAGAAGTACTCAAGTACGTAAACATCAAGTAGAAAACAATTTTAAAATTAAGGTACAGTACATTTGAGCTTGTGGTGACTTAATTCCCTTCTCTGAACTAGGTGTGGTACCATCACAGCAGACCACAGCCTGGTGCACAAGGCCAGGCAAGTCTCACTCATGTTGCATATGCATCCTGGCATTTGTACACACCCAGTCTTCTTTCCCCCAAGGACTCTAATGAGGAAGTGCTCCTTCTGCCTTTTAAAAATCTTTTCTGAGATACCCTTTCCCATTCAAAACTACAGCCATATTTTTAAAAATATTTGCTTGCTAGCCTTTTTAAAATTTTACACTTGAAGTATTTCAGTGTGTTCCCACTCTGTCATAAGTTACAATTCTTCCCTAGACCTATTGTGCTAACCAGTTTTGACAGTGTCATGGGTTGAATGGGTCCAATAACTGGCCGGTGGTAAAGAATTTGGGAGCTGTAGTAACATGGCAACTCTGATGGTCCATGTGTTTTCACTCAACTATGTTTTAGTCCAGGAACTGAAAATTATTGCTATAGCATAGCCAAAATATAAAATAACATTAAATTAACATAGTATGTGTCCTAATGGAACAGCCCTAAGATTCCTGTCATAAGAAAACCAAAGCCTACTATAAAAGGTGGCCCAAGTTCTATAAGAAATTATTTCCTTTGTGTAAGGGCAGGAAAGAAGCTGTGGTGCATTTATGAAATTGCAGGTTGGGGCCCTGCCTTCCCCAAAACAAAAGCACTGAGAGGGAAGAGAAGGACCGGGAGCCATGGGACATTCTAGGGCAAGACCACATATCCAACTGGGAGGCTAGGAGGAAGGAAGGTACAAAGAGACAAAATGCCTCATTTTGATGAATATGTTTAATTTTTTAACTTAAAAATATACCCAGCCCTGCCTAAAGACAGGCCTCAATGTATTCAAGTATTAAAACTACCCATTTAACATCATACATAGAATTAATACATTTGGATACTCTTTTTTTTTTTTATTTTTCCTACCAAAAGAAGAATCAACAACAAAGAAACTAAAAATTTACACAGCCCATGTTTGGCTGGGAAAAAAAGTCAGTCATGGATTTCTTCCCCTAAAAATCTGATAACTTTATTTTTTTAGCCTAGAAAAAACATCATTTTGTTTGATTAAAAAATTATACAACTGATTCTGCATTTTCCAACTACTGTGAGTACTCGCCTTACAGTGGAACCCAAGTTATGTCAACTACACTAAGTATCATCGGGGAGGTACACCCTTCTGTACAGCTCGTTTGTAAGCAATGCAAGTGCATAACCTCTACTCTAATATAGTGCTCAAAGGGTTAATTGAAACTTTCCTAACATCTTCCCCTCTCAGAACCATACAACTGGAGGTAATTGCTGGACGCACCGTTATCTTCTTGCCTCGTAAAATTTAACGTCAAGTCTCCAGGAAAGACCGCACGGCCACACAGCGCCAGCACAGTTGCTGCTGCTTCTAATAACAACTGGCAAAAAATATTTAAAGCTAAACTTTATTGCTCCAGATTTGACTTGCAGAACCATACTGTTGTGTACAAACTGTTAATCTCCATAGATGCTCAGACGTGATTGTCTCCTTGTGTCTAAACACACAAAATACAAGCTGCTATCTGTACAGTTTACAGTACTGAAACACATATATTTGAAAATGAAGAATAGATAGGTACTTTGCAAAGATACATGATTTTACAGCAGGGGTTTACCCGAACTTATTTTTTTACAGCCACTTTCAAAATAGACAACAACTTCACTAGAATAGCTAAATTACATCAAAGAATCCGTGTACTGAAAGCAAATAGACCGGCCGATTCCCCAAGCTCCCATATTAGTTTTATCTTTTTTCTTTTCTTTTCCATTTTTTTTTTTCTGAAGAAACCCCTATACATAAAATGAAAATAATTTCTGGATATTTTCTTCAATGGTGGACTAAGCAGTTTCTTAAAACAAGACATTAGTTTGCCCTTCATTTCCAAATGCCTTGAAAATAAGATCTACTACTGCTTTAAAAGAACCATCGGAATGCTTCAGCGCTGGGAACAGGTGTTCTCTATAAAAGAAGAGCAAGAAAACAAGTTAAGCTTTCCTTCTAGGCCAGTGTGAAATAAGATTTTTCTCCTTTATACTTCAGCAATAATTTTAGTCAGTAATATACAACATAATGACTTGTATGCTTCCACATCTAATTTTAAAATGCTCAATCTTAAAACATTATGAAACTTAGAATATTATATTTAATGCTACTTGAATATAGTGATTAAAACATTTTGGCCATAAATATAGCAAATACAACCTATTATGTGTATAACAATCAAAATATAGGGAGGGTTCCAACTCCTAACCAACAGCGGGGAGATAGACCAGAATGGTACTTGAATCTCTGTCTGCTGGCCGGGTGCCTAGGTCACTTGGAGTGAGCTGTCTTGGTGCCAGACTAACACACGTGTAGACAGCACAATTTCACCATGCAACAAGGAAAGGATTCACTTTTGCGAGTTTACTCTCTCTATTAATGACTTTTCATTTATTTGGTTCTCTATTTTAAAACACATAACCAGTTCTGCATGTACTCTTTTATGTGAGACATATCTCAGTTAAAGTGACTGCCAGGAAGTACCCTAACTTTAACCACACTAACAAAGATGGATCCAAACACTAAGCTCAAGTTTGACCGCTGTTTTAAGTACAAAATCATAAAATATACATGAATATGAAAGCTATGGAAGCTGATGAACGAATTTAGTGAAGTAATTTATTCTGAAGAATCTCTTTTATGCCAGAATAACAATAAATATCACATCAATACTCCCTGAATCACTTACCAATTACTAAAATACTGAACATCTTCCTATGATCTAATGATAAAACATTATCGTTATTGATACTGAAAAAACATAACTATTTTAAAGTGAGCCTAAATTTTCAATGAATTCATAGGTATGAAGCAAACTGACACTAATCAATGATACTCAGTGGAATGTAACTTTTTTTTAACATGAATGATACTCAGTAGAACATAACCTTGTAGCATAAATACTTAGTAGAACACAACTTTTTAGCAAAAATATTATAAATTATTTTCCAAAGGAGAAAAGCATCAAGTAATTCTTGTAACAACAAGCTTATCTCTACTTTGAAGCTGGTTTTTGTTAGGTAAATGGCAGTTAAGCTTCAGATTTTTCTATTCATTAATATTTCAATAATTCCCTATACCATATTCTTCTTTAAAGTGGCTCTTCCTGTTCTACTGCATGTGTCCTAACAGTGTACATAAAATAATCATGTGATTAGTGAAGGTATACCAGAAACAACAAACTAAGAGTATATTTTCCTAAAGAGGGAATTAAAGTTGATTTTCTTCCTTAGGCCAATCTAACAAGTTCACATAGACTCTAAGATGATTGTTAAAAATATGTATGTTGGGCATGGGGGCACATGCCTGTAAGGCCAGCTCTTTGAGAGGCTGAGGCAGGAGGATCACAAATTTAAACGTAGTCTAGACAATTTATGGACTTGTCTAGACTCAAAATAAAAAGATGTGTCTCAAAATAAAAAGCATTAAAAGGGGCTCAGGATCTAGCTTAGTGCAAAGGATCTGCAGTTAAATCCCAGTACTGCAAATAAATAAATATGAATATATAACTGACACATTAAATCAATGTTCCTAAATATCAAATATGTATACAAAAACCTATGAATACATTTATACACAGATGTGCACTTGCTAATACACCTTGTTAGTAACAATTGAATTTCATGTTTGGGGAAACACATGAAAAACTCTGTCGCAGTGTGCCAATGCTTGGGGCTGCTTTTATTTACCTTCCTATACATAAGTTATTTGCTTGGTACTCTCCTATTGTAATAATGTCATATAAAAATAAAAAGGTACTAATTGACTAAGATGTTGATTCAAAATTTAGGTGAATAAAATAATCAATTTGGAAAGGAAACATGTTTTTCACTAACACGCCTATAAAAAAAATTTACAAACTGTGCTCATAACAACAATGTCAAAGTGAATGCAGTAAGAACAAATTATATGCTATAATTGATATAAACCAAGTTTACATATAGGTATAGACAAAAATTCATTTGTGAAGTGTTTTCTCAAAACACAAGGTCTACTGTTCTCATAATAAAAAAAGTAGTACTGATTTTGTTAATATTTTACTCTTTGTCTTTAAAATTTAATCCAACTTCTTCTTTCCAGTCCACTATGCATATCTGGATCTCCAACAATGGAGTTGGTTGGAGAGAAACACCTTTTGCTTCTTTCTAAAATTAACTTTTGAATAATAAATGTAGCACACATATACCCTGATTACATAGTTATTATTAATGGAACTCTATAAAATGGTAAGAAACATGCCATCCTAATACCCATGCTTCACACACACATGCAGTACTCGAAAACTTCAAAGTTTACACCAGCTGCTAACTTGCATGGCTAATGCCAACTCAGAATAAATTTGGTATAAGTATGCATATTTGTATAAACATAGTGACTTTCAACCAGAAAAATTAGATCCAAGTATATCCATGTAATTATAGATCTATGGTTACAGATTCACATATGAAAAGTAAACATGTGCATATATATTCATATGTATACACATTGTGTGTATATGTCTAACACAGAGGTGCCAATTTATTCTTCAGTGCCAACTGGAAACAAGATTATAAATATACACTTATGTAATCTCATATCTTGATAAACATGTTTACAAAGATAAACAGAAAAAAATATATGGAGTTCATTTTAAAAATGAGACAAAGTCCTTGTGTCTTAGATACTTTTAATATCTTTTCTAATTTTTTGTTCTTCCTACGCCCTATTTTATCTACTCGATTTTTAAATTTTAATATCTACTCAATTTTTATAGACAATATTTTGAAAATGGAAGCTTACAAAATGCTACCTATGATCAAAAGTCATTTTTGTCAGCAAAAGATAAACACTTTCAATGCTTGCAAGCACTAAAAATTAACCAAACAATGCCAAAGCGTCAGAAAAGCATGGATCATCTCTATTTGTATGGTCTGCTGTGATCCCTCATCACAGCGACACCATTCTGCGATACTCCTGCGCACTGCGAGGCAGTAAGGCAAGGCTACCAGTGTCCCTGGGACAGCACTGCAAGGCAAATGGGCAGAAAAGCACTGCAGCACATTTAAAATTTTTTTTCCTTATACGAAGATTTCTGAGGTCATGAAACGTAAAAATAATTAGTTGAGAATTCCCCTGAACTAAGTGAGAGAAATTAGGAAAACTACTAGTGCACTAATTGGAACAAATTATCAAGGTACTCACCAGAAATTTGTAATAAGGTTTCTGTAACAGTTTTCTTTCAGGGTTTAAAAAAATAGTACTCTTTTTTTGTCTTAAGGGCTGCGCAGAAGCGCTGGGTATCTCACCTCCAGCCAGGTTTCCAGTCAAGTCACAAGGCAGGTACTGTGGCCTGAGCCGAGTTCTTTAATGACTAGCAGGGTGAAGCCATAGCTTCCCTAGATGAGGAATTTGGCTGAATTACAGGTTTCTGACAAGTCTGTGCAAATTTGGGCACACATCTTCACTAATTCGCTCCACTAATGAGGGCCTCTTTGGAAGAGGATTATCCTAAAGGGTTTCGGGTCTCAGCTCACCAAAGTAGGGTATCAGATGCCCTCAGAGTCTTCCTTAGGTTACAACAGTCGGAGTCCCAGCTGGGGAATCGTACTCTTGATGAGATTACAGTGACTTTCTGGCTCTCAGGGGACAGTTATCCTGAGTGACAGGACAGCCGGATTCCCCTGGACGCAGAGGGGGATGGGATAGAGGTGAGGGCTTAATGGTGGCCAGGAACTTGGGCCTTAGGGGCCAGATCCACAGCGCCTTCAGTTCCGGAAAGGCCTTCTGCCTTCCCCGCCTCCAAGTGCCTTTTAAGGCAAGGAAATTTGCTCCATAACAGTATAATCCAAGCCCAAGTGCATTTCTATTTACTGAAAACACACAAAAATTATTGTATCTGCCAGAAATATTTCAGTTTGGTTTCTGTTAAATCAGCAGCGGAGAAATAATCAACCTGACTAAAATAATTAAGGATCCTAAAAGCTGCCACTGTAACAATCTGAAAATGCGTCTGTTTTAGGTTCCTGTTAAGAAACCATGTGGATGGTTGGAACTTCAGGTTAAGCATACATCTACCAGGTATTGTTAGAAATACGTCAAGTTTAATAAAAACTCAGCTCCTGAGAGCTGAAAATGGGGACATTTTTAACTCTGCGTGTATGAGGATAGGTGAATTGACCATTCACAGGAAGAAGCAATATGCAAATGTGGCAGTAATCAGAACACTACTCTGGAAACTAACGGCTTTTAATGCAGGTTGACCTGAGGTTTCAAGGAGCCAGGTAAAGATAAGTCTTGGTGCTGAGGATGTTTGCCTCTGAATGAATAAATTTTAAATTGAGACAATGACTACGCCATTAGATATCTCCCTAAAATTAAATATGATCTTTCCAGTGTCTGTTCGTATTCTTTCGTTTTTTGGTTTTGGTTTAGTTTTTGTTTTATTTTGAGACAGTGTCTAAATTGCTACGTTGCCCAGGTTGGACTCACACTTTGGGTCCTCATGCCTCAGCCTGCCAGGTGATGGGATTACGGGTATGCACCATCACACCCACCCAGACATATACCTCTAATCCAAATCTTTCAGTGATTTGTGAAGACCTTTGGCTGCTGGGAAGCAGGCTGGCTCTGATAAAATATTTTCCCAGTGAAAGGTAATAGTGGAAACCATTACTCTTACACTAATGAGAACATAATTTTCTTCTCATCCAGTTTACTGTTAAAGACATTCAAGTCAAACCACCTTCTGATTCTCATATAACAATGTGAAGCAAGACTTTTTCCAAACCAAATTAAAACAATTTCAAGCCATAGTTAGCCAATACAGCCTAGTGTAAGACCTTTTGAAATAGTATTTTCACTGTAAGGAATGCCACACCAAGTTTCTGACCCCTAAGCATGGGAGACCTTGCAATTAGAAATCCCCCCATATGAGTTTTCCTTTTCATATTAGAATTTGGAGACTTAAATGAACCGTGAAAATACTTAGAAACAAAATAGGAAATTATGTTTTGACTAGTGGAAGGATAACGAGACCTCCACCTACTAACTTTCACTGGGAAATCATGGTAGCAGAAAACCAACCTGTTGCAGAGAATTGTGAAGACTTACGGCGCCTGAGCCATCAAATGTTCTCAATTAGAAAGTATATGAGCAAATATTGGAAAGATGGATTTAACTTTAGTTACAGAAATTGCTCATGTCACAATCATGATCTCAATTTAGGTGACAAAAATGTATTGTTAATACATATGACAAATGATAGTAGCAGGCTCGGGGGCTGGGGATATAGCTCAGTGGAATAAGCGCTTGCCTAGCAAGCACAGGGTCCTGAGTTCGATCCCCAGTACCGCAAAAAAAAAAAAAAAAAAAAAAAGATAGTAACAGGCTCCACTGTTTTTTGTAGCCATTCAGTTAAATGTGTTTTACAGCTACTTACAGACCTTTCAAACTCTGGGATTTGGGGGCATGAAAAAAAGCAAAAATTCCTAGTAGGAAGAAAACTATTTTTTTTCTAACTTGGGCTTTTTAAAAAATGCTAAGGCAATATTACACAGATAATGTAATTTGATTTTATTTCCTTACTGGAAAAATTTGAAAACCTACTTGGGGACATAATATATTGTTACACACATGATACTGTATGAGTATACACACTAGCGCTGATTAATACATGTGGGTACAAACATTTGAATAACGTCCAATTATGGTATAAAGTGAAGCCTAGCAAAGATGAGCACTTGTCCAAAAGATGTTAGCAAAAGATGTTTCTACATCCTGCTTTAAATAGTGTATTATAAAAGCCATAGTCTACTGGGTTAGCATAGGTAAATATGAGACAAATATTAATTTGTGATAAATGATCATCTACAGACCAATAATTTGCTATTATAAACTTAAGCAACTTTCTATTAACAGTACTGCCTCATTTGAAAATAGTTGAATACAGATGTATACTCTTTCTAATTTTTAAATTACATCTTTTTCTTCTGTTACCCTGTAATACATCTATATCATGTGAGATATACTTGCATATACACTTATATGTACATATATATACATGTATAAAAATGTGTGTATATCAGATTGAATTTTCTCATCATTCAGATCCAGTTATAAAATAGCTTTATGTCTGTGGTATAATCACAGCTTTTTGGCCGCTATCCAGATGTAAGTTAAAATCACTTCTTGGCCTTTTGGCTAAGATCAAGTGCAGATGTAAGTTAAAAACAATAATCAATATTACCACTACCTGTACTACTAGACCCTTCTCTAGAGGGGAAAGGCTCTCAGTAAATAATGTTTATGACTCAATTTATGGAGACTCTAAATATGATTATAAGGAGGATTCCAGGGTGTTGGTTTCCAAGTTGACATTTGTGGCCAGGGTTCCTCTGATTAATGGTGGAGAAGCAGCAACAGCCTTTCCACTACTATTGATCCTCTGCTCCTGCTCCTCTTTCCTGCCTGCAGGTCCTCCCTTCTTTCTCTCCTACATTGCCACATCACCCTCTCCACCACCGCCACACCATGACTCTAGATGGTAAATCCACCTAATTGGTCAAAAGTCATATGTATGACTGCATGTATGTATATAAAAGGGTAATAATTTAATCTTGCCTCAAACTCACTTTTGTAATTCCTAATTAATGCAAAGATACCTCTAGATGAGATCATTGTTAATTAGTAGTTGAAAAATAAGACACAATTATTCAACAGTTTTGGAAATTTTGGTTACAGTCAGTGAACCACATCAATTTTATTGCTGTTTTGTTGAGAGAAGAAATATTCTTCTAAAATGTGAGGAAATGAGAGGGCACTTAAAGAACTATTAAGGGGTGCTGTTTTATCTATCAGAGTGAGGGGCTGCAAGTGTCTAATTTTTATCAAAATAAAGTACAGCAGTCACACCTAAAATCCATACGCAGCTGAAGATACGGTGCTCCTCTTTACTACAGGTCTGGAATTTGAGAAATATTCATTTTCTATAGAAAAGTGAAAAAATAGTTGAGTAGGAAATGCTCTCTTAGGCTTAGTGGAGTAGGACTTTGGTTTTGTAGTCACGGAACTTCATTTTGTTCAGAATCCTTTCTGATAAACACTGAACAACTGAGATAGGCCTGACCTAGAAACCCCCATGTGTTTTATGTTCACTGACAGGGTCGGCAGAATTTAGAGGACATTAATTCCAAACTTCCAACTAATTAGATGTTATCATCAAAATGACATCCTAGGTTAAAACTATATTTCTAAGAGTAGCATGTAGCTCTGGAGTCTGTCTCTAACTTTTCTTCATTTTTTCCTTCCTTCTCTCAGCTGGTAAGCAGAGAGAAGTGCTCAGTGATCTACAAATTAACAAGGTGTTTCTTGGTGACTAAATTGCCACCACCCAGAAATGCTCCAGTTCACAGAGGTGCTGACTTTGCCTTTTTGTTTTTTCCTTAACATTCCTTTTAAATAAAATATAAAGTGGACAATTAATTTCATTTATCAAATGTTTTACATATTTCTTTGCGCTACAGAAACACACTTTGGTTTTTCTGTGCTCATTAAGACATTAGACACTATTGATCTTCCCCCTCTATCATGGTATGAACACACCATGTGCCAGAACAAATCTTCAAGTGCTGGACCCTAAGTTATCTCCAGGCAAGTTTCATAAACTGTTTCTTTGTCTGTACTCCCAAGGGTTCCGTCTTTGTGGAAACACAGCTGCACTCACATAGTTAACTCTCAAAGCGCATGTCCATCCTGTTTTTAATTCACAGGGTTTATAAAAATGTAGTGATTAATATTCATCATTGTTCTTCTAGAATCTTTTTTATATGTTCAATTCTGTGTTTCCCAAGAAACTGTCCTTATAACCACTTAGAGTTACAGTAGTATTTTTGAACAGTTTGTTGTTTGTAAGTGCTGGGTGGTCTCTAGATATACATCATACATTTTGAGGATTATCTAATCCTGGTCTTCCTGTGTTTCTAATTGTAGATTTGAGAGTTACTCTTAAAAAGAAATTTAAACAAAGAAAAGGGGGATAAAAGCAGTTAATTTTCCCCAAACTAGTTTTTCCACTATAGTCAACGGAAAGAAACAGTGCTGAGTGGTTCTAGTAGGCCTCAATCCAAGTTAATGATAGTTTTCCATGAATCTGAAGCGCTGCAGCCATGCACTTCATAGGTAAGCTAGACTCAAGATTGACCTGAAGCTTGCCAGTTCTTCCTGCCAACATACTCCTTTCTGATTTACCACATGTCTATAGCAATCCTATAGCCTGCTGTAGATCTTTCTTTCCTCCTTCCATCCTTTCTTCCTCCCCCTCCCTTCCTCCCTTCTCTTTTTTCCCTCCCTCACTCTTTCTTCCTTCCTTTTCTTCTTTCTTCCAATATAGCTCTTTCTCTGACTCAGGTAAAACAAACATTTCCAGTAGTCTATAAAACATGCCTAGAAATACAGCAACTAAACAATTTCACATCATAGGACCACAGGAGGTAGCAAAGGGAGAGATCATAACAATCTGTTTTTGTTGTTGTTTGGGGGTTTTGTTTTCTTTTGAGACAGGATCTTACTATACAGGTCAGATTGGTCTTTAAGTGACTCATATAATTTACTCATGAACTTACTCATGTGACTCAGGCTAGCCTCCAACTTGCAGTGATCCTTCTGCCTCAGCCTCCTGAGTGCTGGACTTACAGGTGTACACCACCATGCCATTTCTAAGGCTTTTAAATAGACATGCAATTGCTATGAGTTTTCTAAAACAAAAAATACATCAATTAAATCATTCTAAATTTGTCCATTTCTTGGACTTGGAGTCAAAAACTGAATATGGAATAAATACTTAAAATTTGGATAAAGGACTAAGACCTAGAGTTGGGAAATTACAAGGGTACTGGGAAAGGCAATTAGGAATAAAGAGGTGGGTACCTCAAACTAGGAGACACTGTGCGTGTGCCTGTGTGCACATGTGTATGTGTATTCGTATATATCCACAGAACTCACACGTCTTAGAAGATGGTAGACCTTGTTTAATTGAATTTAGTTTATCAAAGATTTGCTACGTTCTTAGTAACACCATGCACTTATGAATAAACTGTGTAAGTATAAACCTTCTTAGAGGTAAAGAGACGTTATTTACTGAAATACTTTTAAATGCTGCCCCTTATTGTGTTAATGATATCCAAATTTCTTTCTTCACTACACCCAAACACTAGAAACACACTTTATACAGCAGCTCAGTACATCCAAATGCACATCATGGAAACAGCTTTGCAGCACACATCACTCACACAGCCTTCATTCGCTCCACTTCCTGCAAACCATGGGGGGCAGCCGACACATTGGCTTCACGGACCCTAAGGATGGCCACCTGCGGCTCAACCAACACGCTGAACACCACAGACACTTAGTGCACCTCTATAGCCTACAGAGTCCTCTTATTCATTTCTTCATCATATGAAGAAGTTCAGTCTACTTCATAATGAATCTGAGTACATACAGCAGTTGTACAGCGAAGATAGCATTTATTATCAGTGGGATGGAAACAAGCCAGTATCCTCTACTTTGTTTTTCATGGGCTGGAAAATAAGCACAAGACATTAATGTTTAAGAGAACACTCCAGCCTTTCTCACTTCTCACCCATCTACACCTCATTATGTCCTCTTTCTTTACCCTTGACTCCATGAAAACCATCACTTACCTCACGGAACTTACAAGAAAGAACACTCTCCTTAGAAAAGTCATTCCTCAGCATGATCATTTCCCTACCACTGATTCACCATCACTAATTAGCACCACTGCCATGCAATTAAATTTATAATACATTCTTTTGAAAATTTATTTCACGTCTTTTCACTAGGTAAAGTTTCAGAGAAAATACATCTTTTGCAGCATTTGCCAGATTTGCTGAAATCCACAGAAATGTCTATCACTCCCCCTGATCTATAAACATACATCTCTTCCTTTCTAGTCCCACTTGACCTTCATCCTTTTGATGCTGCTATCAATCATCCAGTCGTGGTTCAGAGCATTGAGCAAGAAATAGCACTTGCAGCACACTTTTCCCCATAGTTCAACACTTTTCTGTACTTTCTAGAGAATGTCCTCTAAGCTATGAATTTAAATGCAGATGAGACATAAATGGGATCATATTGTTATAGGCAGCTGAGTTAGATAGAAATATTATAGGCAGTCAGAGAGGGCCGGGCCCTCGAAGGAGCCAACAGACCTGGAGGAGGCGGCAGACCTGTGGGCCAGACCTCAAGACAAAGGGTGCTACACAAATGCACCCATTCACTTCCCTAGGTGTAAACATCAGGGATTAGTATTCAGAAAAAGCAACAACCACCTTCTAAAAAGCCAGGAAGAGTTTCTAGCCCGACCCCCACAGGAAAAGCCCCTGATCTGTATTCAGGTCCACTTGCTATGTGACTCGCCTCCCCATTTGATCCCAGTCCACTCAGTCTTACCTGGGCAATTATACCTGTAATCTTATTGGCTGACCATAGTTTTGTCCATTTCTCCTACCTTGGACCCGCCTCACCTCATGGTTTTTCTCTATAAAAGTCCCTGGAAAAGACAGTTGGGGGGAAGCCACTCGGGCCCCCCTTCTGTCCCTCTCTTGGACAGAAGCTTTCTTTCTCTCAGTAAACATATTCTGCTCTTAACCTCCGTTGTTCCTAAAATTCATTCTTCGGTTTTAGAGAACACGAACTAGTCTGGTATCATTCAGGTTGGGAGACTTTTTTCCTGTATCAATATTTCCTACCCATCTTGGAGGTCTCTTTCAGTTATACTCTGAAATCATTCTACCAAATGTTTCAAAGAAGAAAAAAAATGTCAGCTAGGACACAGTCAGTATTCCCTTATCTCTAACTCATCTCCCACTTCCCTGCACTTAAGCCCCAGCTTGGACTCAAACAAAATGTATTGAGTCAAGTGGTGAAGAAATTACCTTCTTTCTTTTTTATATTTTCCACTTTGTGCAAAATTTCTGTAACTAATAAAGGAAAGGAGACTCCCATACCTCATCTTAACAAAGCCCCTTCTAGGCTCTGCATGGCCACCTGGGTTGAGTGTTTCTTTTTCCCTTTTCCTTTGTTTTTGACCTCTGTTGGTCAGTGCTCTACATGTTTTAGGAACTTGCCACTATTATTTCCCGTAAGAACAACAACCTATGCTATCCCTGCTTAATAACCCTCTTCATTTCACAAATACTCTCTTATGGAAAATGAAAAAAAAAAAACACCTACATAGTCATTTCACTTTTTACCTCAAAATCACGTTTACCTGCTTTCTCCACGCATACTCTTATGTTTTCCAATTTTTGAACATTTGTTGAATATTTTCATTATTTCCATTGTTTGTCAAGCATGTTCCCCAAGAAGAATATATGAGAAGTGTTTAACCATTTCTTTCTTATAATTACTCTCCTGATGTCACTAATTCACATTTAGAATAGTTCCCTGTTTCTGTGCAAAGATGGAACATAGCAGCTAACTCCAGAGGCTGGGATGGTGACAGGCACAGAGGAGACCACACAGGCAAAGCACACCAGCCGAGGGACACTGAGTGCAGAGCTGTGGTGAGAAGGGAGGAGGGAGCCCTGAAACACAGGGTAGGCTCACCTCTGGACCTGCTCCACACAACCCTGTTCTTGGCCCCCTTGGGCATCTGACAACACCAGTACAGGAAAAGGAAACTCAGCTATCGGGTTTATCTGTTTGCAAGTGAACTCAGCAACCCTTTGCCAAACTGGGTGATGACAACAAACATTCAAAAAACAAGTATCACAAAATAGTCTACCTGAGCTCTAACTCCTGAGAATCACAGGCAACCTGTTGTGTTGGATTTTCTGTAGATGTACTTGTTTTGAGATAGTCTTCATGCTTTTAAAATAAGACTGAGAGCTTATGTCACATCTTTCGATCAGCAAAGAACATTATCCTTCATGTAATGTTACAAAGTTGTAAAACACACTGATATCTTACACCCATCTTATTGATGAGGGGATAAAGTTTGGTTGATGTTTCTCACATGGCTTAACTGGCAAATGACTTGAGACTAAGGCTTTCTTCCACAATCTCTTCCTTATCCCTATGGCCACATGGCCCAAAATATACATTGTAATTAATAAAATGAAAAGCCAAGTAACAATTGCACATTTCCTCAGCATAAATTATATCTGGTTTTGCATCAGCCAAAGAAATACACCTGATATGAGCTTTGGAAACAATGTTTGCTTCACCTCTGTCCAGTAAGACCTGTAACATGAAGTAGGCCATATATTAAGAAAAGCAAACATTTCAGCTCATGTCTGTGTATGCATTCTTATTCTTACGTGCTTAAATTAAGAAAAGGCCTAGAAGTTTCACAGGGGAAGAATACTTCTCACAACGTTTGAGTACAAGTTCACAAGCCTGAGGGGATCTTTTACCCCTGCAGAGCTAAGTTTTCAACATCATTAAATAGCTGTGGTGCTCAAGTGTGGTACCATGTGACTCCATAACAATAGAAAACGGATGTTGGATGGAGGGGGCATCTCCATTACCCTGTGGAACAGCTCCATTTCCGGACAGCAGTCTGCACAAGATGGCACACAAACTCTGGAGGTTGGAATCACTCTGTACTATCTCCCACTGTTTGGAAACTCCTCAGGATAACAGTGTAAGAACAGGTGAAGAAGCATAAACATCAGTAGAAACAAAGGCACAGATGAAAGGGCAAACTTGTGCGCATGCACAATCCTCAACATTTATAAAATGCAAGCAATACTTTCTTGAAGATGAGTTTTTATAAAAGTTGATGTTATGCTACAATGTGCCAGTTCTTCAGCCAAGAGCATCTGACATACCGATTAGTGACTGCAAAACGTGCTCTGAATAAACACTAGAGACTTCTCCCACATATTTCTGTTTCATTCTTGCTTTTATGGATTGAAATAGTCCTTTCTTCAATTTATATATTAACTTTTAAAAATTATTTAAATTCAATATATTACTTTAGCCAGGTATTTCTGCATGAAGATGCAAATTCATATTCAGTATCTTGTTTAACAAAAGTAAAAATAAATGCAATAAATTGAAGCATGTCAACTTCTGTGAAACTGAAGGTGAGATCTTTTTAAAACCTTTTCAAAGCAAAATTAAATTGTCTCCTGATAAAAGTAAACTATATATTCAGGCAAACTGACTAAGTGAAATTCATTTTGGAAGACTTTTTAGAAATATAACTTCAACCTGGGAAACACTCAAATAGGTGAAGTTTAACTTCATGTCAAAAATTTGGGGGTGTTTGCAGAATCCCAATTCATGTATTCTGTTTCCAAACTGGTACACCATGTTGGAAGATGAGAGGAGGTAGATGAGATGCTTATTCTTTCTTTACACCTTATAATGTTCCTCCAGACTCTTTTATTAAATCAATCTGTGAGTCGATGTAAAACTTAACTATTCATCTGGAAATATAGGTAGCTAAGACTACCCAAAATGTACAGCAATGCTTCAGCAATGTATTCATTAAAAACTTCAAAACTCAAGTAACTTTTATTGCCTTTGTCACTGGACATACTTTCTCTCCTTAGCCAAAGATTTTTATACAACCAAATTGAAATCTGAAGTTCAGTGTTATTTAATTTATATTTACTGGCTTTCTGATAGTGCTTTGTTTGATGACACTTGAATTTCAAACATTTATTCATATAATTTGCAAATGGATTTTGATTGCTTTTCTCTTCCTCTTCATTACCTAAAAGACTGCATAGATTTTACATGATGTTTGAAGAGATGAGGAAACTGGTTTCATTCAGGGATTATTAAAAGTGTATACTTTTAAAAACTCCTCTTCTTTTTAATTAACAGATAAAATTGCATGTATTCACCATGCACAACTTATATGATGTGACAATTTAAAGTCCCCTGGATTAAACTGAGTGATGGGTAGAGAACCTCACTAGACTTGTATCACTATTCAATGCTTTGGCCACAAACCTATTGTGTGGCTCTTGTTAAACCTGAGGTTTTTCTCTCATCATTTAAAAATTTAGAATCCTTTCTTATTATGTGTATGTTACGTTGTAATGATGTTGAGACAGGATCTGGCTAAGCTGTCTAGTCTGGACTTGAATTTGTAACCCTCCTGCCTCAGTCTCCTCTTCCCTTTTCATAACCAATTATTCCTTAGAAATTTGTATTTCTTACTGGTCCAGGTTGAAAACTCAGTTTTAATTATGACATAAATGAACAACTGGACAATGTTTCAGTTTAAGCCATGAATTATTTATGTTTTGCCCATACATTTTGTAAAACTCACCAAACTTCAAAAACTTCTGACTTGTTCAATTAAAAACTAATTTTACTGACTCTGAATTTCAGTGTCACACCTATTTTACATGTGGTCTTCAAGTGAATTTCCTCTTGAGGCACATGTCACTTTCCTGTACAAATTGCAGGGGGTGTTCTGTCTATGGGCGGTGAGGGCTCGCAGAACCTAGCGTATGTATGAAACATGTACACCGCCAAAACATATCCACTGTTTTGAACCAGTTTATCAAGTTTGGGACAGTAACATCAACCCCTTAGAAGGTCATCCTAACTGTGGAAAAATTATTGTTGGTCATACATTCAGCAGACAAATTGTGAAAAGAGCAAAACGTGAGGAAAGAAACTGATTTCCCAGTTTCCCAGTTTCTTCCCTATAAAGAGGTGTGGATGTGACTTGTGTAGGCCACTCCAGAGGCAGGTGGGGCTTCCTAACTGGATTCCATAGATCAACCAATGGGAAAACCAGAAACCAGATCTCTGTGGTCTCTAACGCTGTCCTGCAAGATCCATCCTGTCACCTGATCAGTGCTCAGGGACTGAGTCTGGGGCTGCCCACAGGACAGCTGCCTCCCTTCAGCTACAGCTGACTGGGATATTCTAAAAAGTTAGAGGTTTTTATCAGAATTCTAACTGCTGTGAATAATAAAATGGAAAGATTCCTCCTCCAAAGAACAAAATGCTATTATACAATTCAGTGTCACAAGGACCCCCTCCCCACATAATCAACATGTTTCTTTAAATATCTGGAAATTAACTACTGCTCACTGAGGATATAAGTTTTTAAAATAAGTTTCTACTCAGGGGCACACAGTGTCTGAAACAACTGCTTTCAACAAGTGGTGGCTATTTTTACTACAAAAATTTACTACATGTTCAGTGGCATATTGCCAATATACAGTGCAGAGAATCACAGAAAGCTAACCTTTTTATGTACATTACCACAGTGAAGATTTTCCAGGGGTGACTCTGTAAACACATTGCTAGTGGAATAAAAGATGTTCTTAAAGTTGACTAATGTAGAATTAAAATAGTTTTAAACAGAACAGTAGAGAAATTCTAAACATAAATCTGGACAAGAATCCAACATTTCTGTGAATCTAATCCACTTTATTCACGCTGAACAAACCTGATGCTGTTGCTCAGTCTTTGAGATGGGAACAAGCCAAGGGCAGATGGGCACATGGGGCTTGCAGTGGTGACTAAGGCTATAACTCATGATTATGATACCAAAGGTGAACTGCTGTCCATCAGTTAATGTCAACAAACATGAGCTACAGAATCTACACCTGACATCCCCGGTGATGGCCGTGTACAGTCCCCAAATCATGACCCTTAAAAAGCTTTCCATTCAATCTCCAACACACCTGCCAAGGTAATGATGGACCAAAGTCAGCTTGTCACTGACCTATAACCCACGTTCTCCTTTCACTTCACCACTACTTACACATGACTTGAAATCAGTTGCACTGTCCATCATCACCTTTTTAATGATCTAGATGGAATCCTAGACAACTTTTTAAAAACACCTTTGCATTCCTTTCTATCAAATAGTATTCCACCAATAATCTCAGCTTTCTACCATAGTCTACAGTCTTCCTATAGCTGATAAGAAGTCATCTTCAGTTGGGACATTTCTTTTTCTAGCAAGACAGGGTCTTGCTGTGTATCCAGGCTAGCCTTAAACTCTCTGTGCAGCCCATGCTGGCCTTGAACTAGGTGATCCTCCTGCCTCAGCCTCCCAAGTACCTGGATTACAGGCGAGCACCACACCTCGCTAGGAGAACTATTTAAGATATCTATAAATGGGCAATTTTCCTGTCTTTCCTACCCATATCCCACTTTTTCAAGAGCAACAAAACTTTTGTGCATGATAATTTTCATAAAGGAAGAAAATATAATTCTATGATATTTTGTAGTCTTTCAAAATGCTGAAGAAATTTAAATACCACATCAGGCACATAGGAAATTATCAAAAGCGAAAAAAGAGAATGTATGAAATGTGTTTAGACTAACACATCGACAGAGAAATGTGTGCAGAAAACCTACTCATATCCAGCTCCCACGAAGAGGTTACTTTGTAAGTCAGAATTACTCCATGGCCTTAACCCACTACAGACCACAATCTGGAGTCCAGACAGTGCCCTGAGCCTAAGAGTAGCATGAAATTTATAGTTCTGTAGACCAAATTTCAAGAGAGAAAATGTCATCTGATCCTTAACAACTGAGCACTAATAGGAAACTTCAAAATGAGTTGGATTTTAATTTCCATAGCCTTCCAGACTTAGAGAACTTACAGTAAATGAATCCAGAAGAGTGCACCTAAGAAAATATGTGTACTCACCTTGTAATGACTATGACTGTTTCCTCAACAATGTTATCAAAAAATAAAAGAACCATGCTGTGATAAAGTTAAACTTTCTACAAAGAAGTGATTTCCCTTAATAGGAGGAATGGATGCAGTGTTTTCATGAAACTGGTCATAATCCATAATGGTAGCCACATAATATTGAATTTCTGAATCCCAAAGTGCGATCTGCTTTGATTTGTACTAACAACAACAACAAAAATATATGTATTTTCTATGTGCTCAGACTAGCAACAAAGGTCTTTAACCCTTAACTTTATCCTTTTAGTGACCGCTTCCAGTTACTTATAGAGAAAACATATCCAAGTAGTGCTTATAATTTGTGAGAGGATGCATTGGTACTTTCCTGTGAGAACTCTGACCCTACCATCTGGTCCTTGGCATTCTCAAATTCCCACCACCTACAGCCTGAATATCCAACCTGAATATCCAACCTCCTACTCTTTAAATGTTACCAAGGGCCTAACTATGATTACTTGTCCCCATTTCTCAGTCCATTCCTTAAAACCATCTACCAGCAATTTCCTGGTTTTGTTTTGGTCAGGATACCATATGCACCTTTCACCAAATGCACCCTCCTCTATATTTAACATAATTAAAATCTAGTTTAAACTTTGGTGACCTTCCATACAATGTCTGTTTTAAAGGCAGGTAGAGGTAAAACAAACTATCACCGGCCATACAAAGTATCAATCAAAACTGTGTTTGTTTTCAGGGCAATTTTGTAATCCTAATACGGTTACTTTGTGAAAAGCAGAGCCCAAGGAAAATACTGTTTCCGTTTTGTAATTGAGTGTCTGGAAACATTCATTTCTAATGCAACAGGCTTTTAAAATACAAATCCTATCCCCTGCCCCAAACGGATTGGATTTAAAACAAAGAAACAAACAAACAAAAACTTCTCTATCATCTCTTCTTAAAAATTGTCGACGGCCTTTGGCTTTCTACACTACATTTGCTTTCTCAAAAAATACCAGATAAGCAGGCAAAAATAGGACACAGAGACATTCTCACGCAGAGGAGAAAGCCTATTCCAGAAGGAGGTGGATGGAAACCCCCTTTTGAATCACACACAAGCTTGTGTGCCACCATCTGTGTCCTACCTGTCCTACCTGGGCCTCCACCTCCTTAGCCACTGAACTTAGATAGGATGTGAACTATCCAATGCTTGGACATTTTTTTAACCGGGGGAGGGGCGCTGGAACAAGCAAGAGAGCACTGGTCGGCTGCCTGTGATGCGGTGTGGTCGCTGAACCACCCCGCGGGGACACCGTGCGGGGCAGCCCGCCCCGCCCCGCAGGAAGGCGGTGTCGCGCGTGTAGCTCTGAGGGTGGCACCGCCGAGGCCCTGGCCGCCACCCCCCAGCGACTCCTACAACCTGAACATCGTGGCCTCCGCCAAGGGGCGATGAGCCCCGAAGCCAGGCAGGAATGCCTGCAGGGCCGGGGGGCGGGGGGCCAGCACAGGAGGGGGGAGCGCGGGTAGCAAGAAACCCTCTCCTCTGACCTCCAGCGCCGCGCCGGGCTTCTTCTTGAGCTCCTCGCACTTCCTGAACTTGCAGATCTGGTGTCCCGTTTTGCGGTTCCTGCAGCTGCTGCACACGCCACAGTTGATGAGGCGCTTGCAGGGCACGCACACCCCGCAGCGCTTCCGTTTCTTCTTCGCGGGGTTGGCACCGCCCGCGCCGCCCGAGGACGCGGGCGATGACGCTGGGTGGCTCTGCGGGCAGTCCGCCAGGTTGGCGATCTGGAAGGCGCTGTCCGACACAGCGGCCGAGGCGGCGGCCGGCGAGTGCAGCGCGGTCATCACGATGACGCCGGGCGGCAGCGACAGCCCGCCGAGTGCGGGGATGGCGGAGAAGGTGCCCACGCGCTCGGGCAGGTTCATGAGCTCGGCCTCGGCTGCGCCGCACTTGAGCTTGTTCATGCACTCACCCGCCAGCGGCCGACAGTGCTCAGGCGCCAGCGGAGACAGGAAGTTCGAGTTGGCCATCTGCAGCGCGGGCTCGGGCGGCGCCGCCTTGGCCAGCCGCTGGGGGTCGCCGCGGGGGTGCGCGCCGGTCCTGCCCCCCGCGCCGCCGCCGCCTGCCGCGCCGCCGCTGCCGCCGCCGGCCCCCGCGGACCCGGCGGGGAGCAGCGCGGGGGCCACGGCGGCGGGGGCCGCGGACGGGGCCGCGGTCGCCGAGGACGCGGGGGGCTTGCGGCCGCCACCCGAGCCGCCGCCCCCGGCGCCGCTGCCCCAGAGCATGGCCGTGGCCGCCGCCGCCGTGGCTGCGTTGTCGCAGCTCCAGGGCGACATCCCGATGCGCGCGGCGGCGGCGGCGGCGGCGCTGCCCGGGAAGATCGGCGTGGTGATGCGCGCGATCTTGGCCGCCTGCGGGAAGGCGCCGCCGCCGCTCTTGTAGAAGGAGGAGGCGAACGAGCGGTAGCGCTCCATCTCCGAGTTGTAATCCACCAGGCTGCCGAGCGCGCCCTCGGGCAGGTGGCTCTCCTTGGGCAGCCCCGGCGCCTCGGGGCCCGGCCCCGGCTCCACGCAGACGTTGGTGTTCATGGTGCAGGGCGGGAAGAAGGGGTGCAGGGTGGAGGTGAGCGCCGCGGGGGCGCGGGGAGGGAGGGAGGGAGGGATGGGGGCGCGGGCCGGGGTCCGGCGGCGGCGGCTTAGTCCTCTCGGGGGCGCATTTCCACGCACGGAGAATCCCCAGGCAGCGTCCTCCTGCGCATTATCCTCCAACTGTTACAACTAAAATAAAGAGAGTCATTGCAACCCGCTGCACGAGGCGAGAGATTCCGCACCAATGCACAGCCTCCCCCGCCCGCCGCGCCGCCCGGGGCCCCCGCAGGCCAGGCCGGGTCGTTTGCATCACAATCCAGGCGGCGCGCCCCCTCTCCGGGTCCCCGCGCTCCCGGCCCCCTCCCTCCGCCGCCGCGAACCGCAGCTCCTCCCCCTGCTCTCCCTGCCAGCCCTCCGGAGAAAATGCATTAATAGCCGGGACGCCCGGGGACGCGGACGGCGGGCGACAACCGCCGAGGGAAAAGGGCAATTGGAGTGCTAAAGACATGCAAATCGGGGGCGGCAGGGCGGTACTACCTAGAAGCAGAGGGCATCTAAACATGATGAAATGTGTGAACCAGGGCTGCCTGAGCATGCACAAGCTGTAAAGTAGGAAGCAGCGAGGGCCCTAAGAGGAAAATGAACAGGAAATTAGCAAATGAAGTCCTGGGAAAGTCTACAATGTATCCGAGGATCAACTGCGAGCGAGCACAATGCCACGCAGGACTCGGAGCCTGCCCGCGTCCTAGTCGCACTAAAGAGGCAAGGAGAAAGGAACGACCAGCTGCCACAGTGTCCTTCTGTGTCTGCGGTCATTAGTTTGAATCCCAGCACAGCTGGCTCTGTTAGGGTCTTAATTCAATGGACCAAGGACGGGTCTCAGTTGTTTGGGGGGGCGGGTGAGAGGGTGGTGTTTTACTTGTTTCAAAGAAAGGACGAAGAGAAAGATGGACTGGATAATTTTTAAAAATGCAAGCAATGCCTCGGGCTTTTCTTCAGAGCCTGCAGCCTCGGCCAGGATATTCTCAATCCTTCCTAATGGAGACTGCTGTCTCTTCCAAGTCCAGAGTAAAGCGTGAGACTTGTTCTGTTTTGTTTTGCTTTTGTTTTTAAGGATCTCTCACATCACTGAATTTACATGGAGTAAGGGGGGGGGCGTTCCTTAAGGAATCCTTTACCCAAAGGAATAACCATTACGATGATCCTTTTTGCTCTTTTCAGAGGAAAGTTTAATGATAACTAGGTATTTGCATTCATGTCTGCTTACAGGCCATTACTATGCTTTAGGAAGAGGAATTTTAGTTGCTTATGACAGAGGGGGAGGGACATCCCAGCCTTCTGAGAAATAAAGCCAGGGCACCAAGTGCATATTCACCTAAAAACCAGTTTCTTTGTTTCCAGATTTCTTTTTTGCCGGAGTATCTTTTTGTGACATCTTCTGAAGCCCTCGATTGGTCTAGAAGGTGGAGTTGAAGGAATTCTAAATGGGGGCCCAGGAGTCTCAGCCTCAAATACTTAGAGTTGAAAATGGATATCAATTATAGTAATTACACTTATAATTAGACTAATGAACCATTGATGCCCAAACTCCAAGAGCAAAAACTTAAAGACCTACTGATGAGGCGCCCTAAAAAGAGGGGTTTATGTAAACAAATCCATGTTAGGCAAAGTAAATGGAGATAAGGCACCTCTCCCCCACAGGCTGGATTAGAAGGTAACAGGCGCCTTTCAATCACAGCAAGTCCCTAATCACTCAGAGCCACCTCTGTGGTTTCGCATTAGGGAAAACTGCTCCCTTCTGAGGTCTGATGACAATACAAAGGGTGCCCCCCAAATGCGCCCGGTTAAATATTCTCCACGCTGGCGAGGGGCTCGGGGGAGGCGCAGTAAGCATATGCATATAGCTTCAGTTTCCGCAAATCACATTGTAGCTGCACAAGACCATAATAACTGCTACTCAGGAAAACTAGTTATGTCAACCATGCAGTAGATAGCGGCACACTGAGCGGAGGGGAATTTTTTCAATATTTCAAGCTTCTGACCTTGTTCCAAATAAAGAAATAATTCACCGTCCCTTCCTCCGAGCCTCAGACTGGTGTTTCCAGACAGAACCCTTCGGGCTGGACTGACGCCGCCCCCGCCCCTGCAGGGTTTAAGGCCACCAGGAGCAGGAGGAAAGATCCGTGCCCCGACTCCGGTCATCATTGTTTAATCAGTGCATCTCCGGAGCACGGGAAACGTACCTAAGGCACAGCTATTGTTTGCATTTTTATTTAAAAACAAAATAAAACGCACACACCAGTGGCTGTAGTTGTACAGCAAGGCTCAGTCAGACATCCACACTTCACGACGCTGCTTCGCCTTTAAACAATGTGACCGTGTTGGAGTCTGGGTTCCCGAGACACAGGGATCAAAGGTCATATTGAACCTTCGGGGGAGGGGCGGGTGCAGATCAATTAATAAATTCGTACAGCCGCGGTTTGCCTCGCTGGCGTCCAGCATGAATAATCTACTTTCACAATCCCAACGGACAGCAAACATTTAAGAGAAAGAAAAAAGAAAAATAAATAAATAAAAGAAGAGAAGGAAAGCCAGAGAGAGAAAAGAACAATCACTTACCAGTCTCTTTTTATTTGGGGAGCCTTAGAATTTGCAGACGCGGCCAGTCTGCCTTAATTAGTCGCACATCACCCCTAACACAAAGAAACACAAATCCGGGCGCCTCGGCGGCTCCCAGTGATAACTTTAATACTTGTAAACAAACTGTTGGGGAGGGGAAGGGGATAAATAAATATGCGGATCAAAAAATACCTGTAAATGGCTTTTTTTTTTTCTGGTTGCAGAGAGGAGGAGGAGGAGACGGCGTGGCGCAGGGGGCGGAAGGAGGCGGCGCGGAGCGACGGTGTCTGCGCCCGGCCGGTCGGCGGCCGTGTGCGCGGGAGGCGGCGCGGGACTCTCCTGCCTCTTCCTCCCGCTCCCGCCCTCACCCGCCTCGCTCCCCTCCCCCTCTGTTTGTGTGTGCGTGTGCGGGCGGGGGAGGGGCGCGAGCCGAGGTGTGCGGGGCGGGGGCGGGGGCGCGGATCCCGCCGGCGATTGGCTGCGGGGCGCGGCGCGGGGCGCGGGGACCCCCGCCCGGCCTGTCTCCCCCGCCGGCTGCGCACTCCCCTTCTCCGGCCTGCGCGGCCACCTCCCGCGGGCCGGGGCTGCGGGGGGCCGGGGCGGCTCCGGCGCTCTGCGCGCGCCCTGCGTGTGTGAGTGAGCGCGCGTGTGCAGGGGAGGTGCGTGTGTAAATAAACTTGTCTGGGTTTGCTGGCGGGGCTGGGAAGAGCCGTGCAAGAAGCAGGGAAAAGGTCGCGTTTGTTTGAAGAATGCGCCCGGATCTCTCCCCAGCACATGCTTTTAAATAATCCGCCTGCCATTCCCAGGGAGACATTTTAAAAAAAAGAAAAATCATTACCATTTGGATTTTAAAGTAAGGGAGACGGGATCCGTGCTCTGGATGTCCAGACCCTGGAAATAGTAGTACTGCATGCCACAATGTGAAAAATGTTACGGAAAAAAAAAAAAAAAAAAAACGAAGACGAAGAAAAGAAATGATGGCGTGACGCATGACTGACCTCAAAATCAAATTCAGCCGCCTCTCCTCCTCCTCCTCTCGCCCTTCTTTTTCATTCTGTCTCTCCCTCCTCGACCCCCCTTTTGTCCCCCTCCCATCAATCTCTTCCCCCCTTCTCTTCCCACTTTTACTATTCCATCTGGTAGTTCCAAGGATTAAATCGGATTTTTGACTCACTGCCCTGTTTTTAATTTCAAACTTTACTTAAAAGCTACTTTTAAAACTCAGTCTATTTTACACCATTATGTGATTAACAATTCAGTGCTTATCACTCGGGAAAAATAATTTAATAATCGAAAAATAAACCTTTTTACCGTAGGTCCAGTATAACGAAGACCGCTAATTGCAGCTGTGGGCTTTTAGCTCTACACTGAGACCTCGACAAAGTGAGTTCCCCTTGGATCCAGCCTGTCTCACGGAGTCCACTCCCACAGAAAGGCTATGGAATATGGGAGAAAACCATGAACCCTTTGAACTAATTTCCATAGGAAAACCTCTATCGACAGTCGCGTGGGAAAAAAGAAAATTTCAGACGAAGTTGGTTATAAAGCAGAATAAGTTTTGTATTGAAAATGCTTCCTAGAGGAGAGCAGTAGTTTCTCTTCCCAGAAGGAAGAGAACTGTGATGACATTTCCTTTGTAAGAGTGAAATACTGAAAGACATTTTAAACCATTTTACGTTTGAATTTTCAAAAGGTCGACCTTGACCACAGGAAACTCCGGTGGCCACAGCGTGAGTGTGTGTAAAGTGATGAGACCCAGGCGTGCAGAAATGGTGGGGCAGGCTGGGGAGGCACAACTGAAGTAGGACCAGAGAGTTCTAGGGCTCCTTGGTGTGCAGGCGTATTTTGTCTAGCAGTTGTCATTTACAAACAAAATAATTGGATAGTTAATAATTTAATAAGACATTTTCACACTTGTGCAAAGGCCTCGTATAAGCAAAAGAGGAAATTTTCATTCTTTTTTTTTTTTTTTTTTGAGTTGAGCATCCTAGGAAATCTGTCGGCAAACTGCAGCCACCTCTTAATGAGTGAATGTACCCAAGAAAGAGACCAGATTTTTAAACATCTTTTCAAATATTTTAAATGTCAGACTCATGTTAGAAGTGGATAGTTAATAATTTAATAAGACATTTTCACACTTGTGCAAAGGCCTCGTATAAGCAAAAGAGGAAATTTTCATTCTTTTTTTTTTTTTTTTTT